>JACEFZ010000408.1:182500-317134 GCA_014155875.1 Cepaea nemoralis
CCTGTTCTGAGGTGCAGAGTAATGACTCGTTCTGGTCTGTACATATTGTGGTAGTCGTCTTGAGCAGGTTTTAGTGGCTTTCTGACTGATTTGATCATTCTCTTCTTTTGGTGGTATGTAACGGGCACATCAGGCTGTTCTTCTTTTGCTCCTCCCTTGGCCAATTGATCAGCTCTGTCGTTTCCGGGTACTCCACAGTGGGATGATTTCCACTGTATGGTGACCTTATGCTGACTGCTGAGTTCAGAAAGTAGTGTCCTTAGTACTGGCAATTTCCCAGACAGGAGCGCCTCGAGTACTGATTTTGCATCTGTCAATAGCAGCACAGGTTGTGTACCAAGGCTGGTATTTAGTGATTTCTCTGTTGCTATCTTGATTGCCTCAATTTCAGCATCATAGTTATAGCATTACTTTCCTGCTGGTACTCTGGCCGTGTCCCTAGTTTTATTTGGGTATTCTATGTACACTCCCGCTCCTCCATTTCGAACAGCATTTTGTGCTGACCCATCTGTGTAGACTCGGATCCAGAGGTCATGTGGGTATTCTTCATCAAGGAAGCTGAGAGTGGCTGTTCTGCGCTGCACACTGTTCTGTTCTTCCTTGTCAAATATTCCTCTCACTTTTGTCTGGATTTGTAATGATACTCTATGTTCATCTTTCTATGGAGTTCACTCTCTAATAGTTGTTAGGGGGATACCAACTGTCGGCAGATCGGTGGTTTCTCTGCAGACTCGTTTGGCTTGGTGGATAAAACTACTTCTTTTCAACCGCCCCATAGCTAGGTTTTTAAATCTGTCTCTTCATAGGGTGGCCTGGCAAGTTGAGGAACTTTTCTGCTTGTATCATCGTTTTCGTATCAATGCGCTCTCTCAGTGCTTGTGTCCTCCCTATCTTCTCCATCTCCACTATAGGGGTTAATCTAATCCCTCCCTTGGTGACTCTAAGTGCTTGATTTTGCACCTTGTCCAGCTCTTGTAGTGGGGTTTTTGATGCTGAACACCGCGCAGTTATCCCGTATTCCAGGTGTGGCCTAAGCTCTGTTGTTAAACTTTGCTAAGTATTTTCCAACTGGTCTCCCCATGTGGTTCCAATTAATTTTCTCAGGATGGCTATTTTCCTTCTGGCTTTTGCTATTGCTTTGTTGATGCACTTTCTCCATGTCAGCCCGCCATCAAATGTTACTCCAAGGTATATTGGTTCTTTATCTTCTCTAATGGGTATTCCATTTATCTGGATGATCCCTGCCTTTTGTTTTGGAGAGAGGGTATATACAATGGTGCTGCACTTGTCAGTGATTATGCTGAGACATCATTTATTTGCCCATGCAACAAATGCATCTTCAGCTCTTTATAGCGATCTGGTGGTCACTGATGCATGTTCATTTGTGCTCCGTAGAACCAAGTCAATCAGCGTACATTGCCACTTTAATTCCATGAGGTAGATTAGCAACAAGATCATTGATGAAGATTAGAAAAAGTTTGGGGGACAAGTCTCCACCCTGGGGAACACCGTGATGCAATAGTACTTTCTTGCTCTTGAGTCCGTCCATCTGGACTAGGGCCCTTCTATTGTGCAAGTATGCTTTCACCCATTTGCACATTCTTCCATCGACTTTACAGTTTCTCAGTTTCTTCATCAGACCATCTTTCCAGACTTTGTTCAAAGGCTTTCTTCAGATCTATCCATGCCGCAAGCACCAGCTTCTTCTCTTGGAATCTCTCTTCCGTAGAGTAGCACTGCCTAAAGCCAGCTTGCTGTGGCACAAAGATGTCAGATTCAATGTACCACTATAGTCTGTGATTGATGATGCGCTCCAGTGTTTTGCAGAGACAGCTGGTGAGGCTAATTGATCTGTAACTGAAGGCAATGGAACTATCTTTCCCTGACTTTAAGAGGGGTATCATGATTGCTTCTCTGCAGGCTTGTGAAACACTGCCTAGGGTCCAGCTGTTATGGAAGATCTGCAACAGCTTTGCTTTGGCCTCAGTTCCTAGGTTCCTGATCATTTCATTGGAGATACCATCAGATCCTGGTGACTTTCTCATTTTCAGTTTTGATATGGCTAGCTCCAGTTCACTGATTGTGACAGGTGCCTCCAGAACCTCATGTAGTGTTTCATTATGTCCTGTACGTTGCCATTTCTCTCGAATCTCTTGTTGTTTCTCTGGACTAATGTCGATAATGTTATCTTGTGCGAATGAGTCCGCAAAATGGTCAGCTGCTTGCTTTCCTGTTAAAATGTTTCCGTCTTTATGTAGTGCAATTTTTGATTTTCTCCCTGTGCCCTCATCGTTAAGTTGTTTTATTAGCTTCCACAATTTCCTTGTGTCACTTTCAAAGTTCAGAGAATCTGTTTTCTCCTGCCAGCTTTTCCGTCTAGCCTGCAGCTTGGCCCTTTGAAATTTGGCTTTTGCTTGTTGGTGCTCTCGGCTGGGTTTTGTCTCTGCTTGCTTTCTACACACTTCCACATCATTATGCAACTGTTCCAGTTCACTACTCCAGTATGGTTTATAATGTTTACGGTCTCCTCTTGGTACTGTTTCTCGTGCTGCCGTGTATGCATTTCCCAAACTCTTCAGCTACTATAATTATGTCTTTCTCAGTGTTCAGGTTTCTAACCATTAGGCTGGTGCGATGCTTGTACATTGCCCAGTCTGCTTTCTTGTAGATTCACCTCGAGAAGGTGCTGCTTTCACTTACAAGCTCATTTTCTACAATTAGAAAGACTGGCCGTTGGTCACTGCCACCAAGTTGTTTTCCAACAATTCGTGTTATGTTCCACTCCAGGTCTGGTGAATGAAAAGCCAGGTCAGGTGTAGTTGTAGTGTGTCATGATCTCGAGTAGAAAGTATGTGGGTCGGACGGCTTGTTAATCAAGATGAATCTATTCTCATCCTGCCAGTCTTCCAGTCTCTCTCCTCTCTGGTCCATGTGATAATAGCCCCTGCTCTGCGAGTGGCTGTTGAAGTCGCCACACACAATCATTTTGTCTTTT
The DNA here is from genome assembly GCA_014155875.1 of Cepaea nemoralis. Lineage (NCBI taxonomy): Eukaryota > Metazoa > Mollusca > Gastropoda > Stylommatophora > Helicidae > Cepaea > Cepaea nemoralis. The sequence goes on from JACEFZ010000408.1 coordinate 185,496, forward strand.
AATGCTTGTGTGTCCAGTGCCTGTGGGCGGTCACTTAGACAATAGTAATTGATCAGATGAAAGTCTGTATTGCCTGTCTTAAGTTTAAGTTTCTGATACTCAGTCCCTTCCATGTAAACTTCAATTTGAGAAGCAGTGATGTTATTTTTTACAAGGGTCAGTATCCCACCCTTTCGCCTGTCCTTTCGGTCAGATCGGTAACACTGGTAGCCTCTGATTTTGAAGGCTATATTTTCTTTGAGGTGAGTTTCTTGCAAGCAACATATGCTTACTTTTTCTTGGTTTAAGATGTTTTCTAGTTCTTTTGTTGTTGTTGTTGTTGTTGCTGTTGCTGTTGTTGTTGTTGTTGTTGTTGTTGTTGTTGTTGTTGTTGTTGTTGTTGCCTACTCCCTCCGCATTCCAGTGCATTATTTTTAGTCTTTGTTTGGTATGGCCAGACGCTCTATTCTCAGGTCCCCTGGCTCCACAGGAAATCTGAGAAGGACCTCCAGTAGTTGTGGTTGGACCCTTTCGAGACATAGGGCCCGGCACTGCACCTGCCTGGGGGTCCAAAGCAAGGCGAGCACCATAACAGTTAGTAGTAATCGACATATTCCATTTTTCGTAATTGCGTGGCATCCTGATTTCTGCCCTACGTCTCCTGGCTGGTTACCTCCGTCTTCAGCACCTTTCCTTTGCTAGAGCAGACTGTGGTCTTACTCGAGTTTACGTGTGTAGGCATGCACACACGTGTCTGCGCATGCATGTACGTGCATACACATCTAGTGCGTTGTGGTTATATCTCGGCGTCAGTGACTCGCCTCCGCCCCGTCTCCTGTTATTTAAAACAGCTCGCCACGAGAAGGCCAGGAGTTGGACTTTTGCTGCACTGGTGATGATGGCACGAGCCATTGGAGTATTTATGCAAGGTTGGGCGCATACCCTAACCCCACCCGCGGCTACATACAGCAACATTTGGAACCAGTTTTCTTCTTATCTCTCCTTCTTTCGTCTACTTCTATGAACGTCAATCAATGCTTTTGAATGTGTTAACTTGCTAATGTATAAACCAACATAGTAGACGCGTTGGTGTAACCGTCGGGGCGTCGCAGGGACAATGGCATGAGCACTGTAGACTAGGGCTCGATGCTAGCATATATATATATATATATATATATATATATATATATATATATATCTCCCCCGATGGTGTTTCCACCTTGTCGTGGTGGGGGAGCTTGAGTTTCTCAATGACCCTGAGAGCTATGCCGGCGGTAGCGTAGCTACCAGCAGGGCCTCCCAAGCCGGACAGGTCAAAGGGTAGAGAACAGACAAAGAGAAACACCCTGGTCCTCCAGGTTGGGGGTTGAAGCGTGGGGTTAACATCCCCACCTTTGTAAAAACCTTTCTTTGTTACGAAACAAATACATGAGCCTCGATATCGGACTGACTTATCTGGACAACGACCTTGGAACGTTAAAGGACTTTTGAGATTTGGAACATGGAATGTACGGACACTATATCGAGCTGGAGCGGCCGAAGAACTAACCCGGGAGCTGGTTGAATATCAAATGGATATCACAGCAATTCAAGAAATAAGGTGGCCAGGAGAGGGTACTTTAGAGCAAAATGGAATGATTATAATATATGGAGGAAACACCCAAAATAAACATGAATTAGGAACAGGATTTGTCATCAAAAAAGAGTTATGGGGGAACATTTTAAACTTTAAAGCTTTTAATGACAGGATTAGTAAATTACGAATAAAAGGTAAATGGAAAAATATAACGATGATTAATGTACATGCACCTACTGAAGAGAAAGAAGATGATATTAAAGAAGACTTTTATAATGATCTGGAAGATGTCATAGAAGAAACCCCCAAACAGGACATCCTGATTGTGCTGGGAGACTTCAATGCAAAAATAGGTAGAGAGCAAACTAATAAAAAAGTGGCCGGTATGGAAAGCCTACATACAACTTCAAATGATAATGGATGGAGAGTCATCAACCTGGCAGAAGCCAAAGGACTGCAGATTAGCAGTACCAGACTACAAAGAAAGGATATACACAAACAAACTTGGAAATCATGTGACAAGAGAACCTATAATCAAATAGATCACATTTTAATTAACAACAGAAATGCATCAAACATACAGCAAGTCAGAAGTTATAGAGGAGCTGAGTGCCACAGTGACCATTTCCTCGTTGGAGCAAAATTTAAAATAAAACTTAAGAGAGCTTTCTATACTAAATTACAAAGATTACACCCAACATATAACAGAGAAAAACTACAAGACATTACAGTCAAAGAGAAATTTACAGATGAAATAAAATGTAAACTTGAAACTTTTCAAAACCCTTTGGAGGAAAGCGTTGACCAAACTTGGTTGAACATCAAGAATACACTTCAATCTACCGCAGAAGAATGTCTCGGTGTGTCAACCACGCATAGAAAGAACAGATGGTTCAATCAAAAATGTGAAGAAGCAGTCACTAAGAAGAAGAATGCCAGACATGTATGGTTAAATGACATCAATAACATCCAAAAGGAAGAGCATTATAGAAATGAATGTAAAGAGGCTACAAAAATAGTCAGACAGCAGAAGCGAGAATATATGAGTAATATAATCAAAGATATGGAAACTAATCACCAGAAAAATGAATCCAGAAAGTTTTTTAAAGTACTGAAGTCAATGAAACGAGGGCACCAACAAAACACATATGGTTTAAAAGACAAAAATGGGAATATGATAAATACCAATGAAGAAATGTGCAACACATGGAAAGAATATTTTATTGAATTACTAAATTGTGAAGCTCCAAGTAACATTTTCCCACAGGAAGAGGTTCTAACATGCGAACCACAAATTGAAGAACCTACATTTGAAGAAATCCTATATGTAATCACACGACTTAAAAACAATAAGGCAACTGGGACTGATGGAATTGCTGCTGAATTTATAAAGGCAGGTGGCCATGCATTACATCTAAAGCTATACGAACTAATAATAAAAATCTGGAGGACAGAAGAATTACCCCATGACTGGAAAGAGTCATTATTGATACCTATCTTTAAGAAAGGAGACAAGTTCCAATGTGGAAATTATAGAGGAATATCACTACTGTCCACAAGCTATAAGATACTATCCGCAGTATTACTAAATAGACTAAAACCATATTCAGAAGACATATTAGGTGACTACCAGGCGGGTTTTAGACAAAACAGATCAACAATAGATCAGATATTTATCTTACGACAAATAGCCGAGAAACATTGGGAATATAAAAGAGATCTCCATAACATTTTTGTGGATTTTAAAAAGGCTTATGATAGTGTCCATAGGAATAGTCTATGGAATGTTATGCAGGAATTTGGAATACCAAGGAAGTTAATTAACATGACCAAACTATGCATGGAAGATACTTATAATATAGTAACATATAAAGGCAGGAAATCAGACCCCTTCCAAATAACATCTGGCTTGAAACAGGGTGATGCACTATCGCCGCTACTCTTCAATCTGGCTCTAGAGAAAGTTGTAAGGAAGGTAAAGGAGGAATGTGATATTGGAGGAACATCCAAGCTGCTTGGTTATGCAGATGATATAGATATTATAGGGCAAAGTGAACAAAAGACATTAGAAATATTGACTCACTTAAAGGAAAAAGCCCAACAGATGGGGCTGGTTATCAACCAAGATAAGACAGAATATATGGTAATTTCAAGAGACGGAATGGCTAAAAACTCTGGCCACATACAAATAGATAATATGACCATTAAAAGAACGGAAACATACAAATACCTGGGTACAATCTTCAACTGCTCCAACATCATAAGGGAAGAAATACAAACTAGAATCAACTCTGGAAATAAGATATACTATGCACTACAACATCTACTAAAATCAAAGGCGCTATCTCGTAACACCAAAATCACAATATACAAAACACTGATCAGACCAGTTGTGCTGTATGGCTCTGAAACCTGGAGTACAACGAAAGGAGACGAAGCCTTGTTACAAACCTTTGAGAACAAAATTTTAAGACGCATCTTTGGACCCATTAGGGATACACAAAGTGGAGAGTGGAAAAGAAGAAGTAACAAAGACATTTATGATTTGTTTAAGTCCCCGCTAATCACTGGTATCATGAAGGCTAATAGACTACAATGGCTGGGGCATATAGAAAGAATGGAAGATAATAGGGAAACAAAACTCGCTTACACTCAGGAAATAAATGACCGTAGACCCCGAGGTAGACCAAGAAGGCGGTGGAGAGATAATATACATACAGACCTACAAGCACTTGGAATCAACGACTGGCAAGAGAAGGTCCACCAGAGAGACGAATGGAGACAGATTGTATTTGCAGCAAAGAACCTCAATGGCTCGGAATGCTGAAGAAGAAGAAGATATATATATATATATATACACACACACACACACATATATACATATATATATATATATACACACACAATACACACACACACACACACACACACACACACATATATATATATATATATATATATATATATATATATATATATATATATATATATATATATGGTCGAAGAGCAAACAGGAATGCGATTACATAGAATATAGAATAGCGAGAAGACATGTGAATATAATAGAAAAGAGAGAGAGAAAGAAAAAAAAAAGACTGGGACGAGTATGGAGAAACTCTAAATAAAAACTACAAGGAGGCAACGAGAAACTACTATAAAAAGATAAGTGCAATGAGAACCAGAGGAAAACCCTTCGACCCAACTGAAATAATTACAAACGAAAATGGAGAACCAATAAGTGAACAAAAACAAATCATAATAAGATTGAAACGGTACTTCGAACAACTTCTCAACATCCCACCAGATGTCACAAGAATTCAAGAAACCGACACAGTTGCCACCGAAGAACTAGAGCCAGACATACTGAAAGAAGAAATTATAGAAGCCATCAGATTAGCCCCATTAAACAAATCACCAGGACATGATGAAATACCAAATGAACTAATTAAAGCAGCAAGAGAAAAAGGAGCAGCATGGCTACATAGACTATTCAACCATGTTTAGGTAGAACAACAGATACCACGAGACTGGGGAAACGCCATAATTATCCCAATTTGTAAAAACAAAGGCAGCAAAAGAGACAGCACACAATACAGAGGCATTTCACTGTTGAACTGTTGAGTCAAACTGGAAAAATATTGTACAAAATTCTTGAGAAAAGACTACGAACTATTATAGAACCCAAGCTAAGCGAAACACAATGTGGATTTAGGAAAAACAAAGGATCCACAGATGCCATATTTGCTCTTAGACAACTTATAGAAAAATCAATCGAATTTAATGAAACACTACTTAGTCTTTGTCGACCAAGCAAAGGCATTTGATAGAGGAGATAGAAACAAGCTGTGGGAAATCCTTAAACAATATGGAGTGAGTACACATCTAACAAACCTATGTAGAAGCTTATACAACAACAGTGAATGCATAGTGAGAGCAACTGGAGGATTAGGGGGCTGCGTGGTCTCGAGGTAGGGTGCCCGCCTCGAGTGCTGGAGTTCCCTGGTTCAAGCCCAGGTGATGACCGGGATTTTTTCTCGTGGACTTCTAGTAATAAAATTTCCCCTGGTCTCTGGGTAGTGAGATCGCACGTAAAAAATCCCGTGGAAGTTGGAAGTCGAAAAAGAGTAGCCTAACGGCGCCGGGCAAAATTTCGAGTTAAAAATCTACCCAAAGTATTTCAGGATCCTCGCCTGTGCTGCGGAGTTCCTGCATTGAGCTGAGTTTCTCCAGACTCAGGTTTGAGTTCGGAGGAGAACGGAGCACTTATGGGTTGCACCCGTGTGCCGTGATGTTGATCCATCGACTAAACTAAACTAAACTGAAGGACACTCAGAACCCTCCACCATAAGATCCGGAGTACGACAAGGTTGTGTCCTGTCCCTTCTCTTGTTTATAACATATATAGACAACATATGTAAAGAAACCAGCCAAACAGAGACCGCAAGAACACCGCATGACGAGAACACAGAAGAAGAACCATCTGTAAATCTAACCATTAGAGAACTCCTGTTTGCGGACGACCAAGCACTAATAGCAAAATCAGAAGCTGAATTACAAGACCACATGAATAGTCTAAACGAAATGTGTAGGGAACATAACATGAAAATTAGCACAAGTAAAACAGAGGTAATGACTATAACTAAAGAAGAAAAAGCAACAACGATTCACCTAAATGAACATCCCTTGAAACAAGTAAAGAGTTTCAAGTACCTAGGAAGTATAATATCATCAAATGGCAAATCAGAAGACGAGATCGAAAATAGATGCAATAAGGCAAACCAATTCATTGGACAAATGGCACCAATACTAAAGAACAAACATGTATCAATAACTACTAAGAAAGCACTTTACACACAATTTTCCTACCAACTCTATGTTACCAATGCCAAACCCAGACAATGACAGAAAAAGAGAAAAGAAACATCAGAACAACAGAAATGAGATTCCTGAGAAGAATACTCAATGTATCAAGAAGAGATAAGATCAGAAATGAAGAAATCAGGACTAAAGTGGGGGTTATAGCTGCACTAGATTTTATTAGAAGGCAGCAAGTCAAATGGTTTGGCCATGCAAGTAGGTTACCAACTAACAGTATACCACAACAAGCAATGATGTACAGACCAGAGGGAAGCAGAGGAAGAGGCCGACCACGTAAACGATGGACGCAGGGAATAACAGAGTCCATGGGAATATCGATACATGAAGCCCATAAGCGGGCACTCTCCTGCTGTTTATACTTCACCTCGACACCGCAAGGTACAAGAGGAACATGATGAGATGAGATGAGATGATATCATGCTGTTGAACTAGCTATTAAGCTATTTCTGTTTTCATGTCATAAAGGATTTAAGAATAAAAATAAGAAAGCTTTCAGACTCAAAGCTTAGAACGTTAAGAAGAATGGAAAATAAAATACATAAAACAAAGAATAGACAATCAATTCGTATATGAAACAACTTAATACGGCATCCTAGAAACAAATAATAAATTGTCAACAACGAATTCAAGATGGTTCATGAATGTCGCACACATTACGCAAAATGGCCTAAATGAATGGAACAGAGCAATAAACAAATCTTAAATAACGAACATCTGACACAGATTCGATCAAACATAAAAACACAAAAAAAACATTGCCAAATGGCCTAAAGCAGTGAGGAAAATCAATAAAGGAATGTTAAAAACGAACACCTAATAAGAAACCAAGTGCTGTGTGTGCAAACATGAAAAAGAACAATGGATCACCGAATAGAAGATCCAGCGTATAACTCCTTTGTGTTTTTAATGGATCACCAAATACTAGATCCAGTACAACACTCCTTTGTTTTTTTGTTTTTTGTTTTTTTGTGTTTGTTTGTTCCATGCCTCCTTCCATGACCTCCTTTGTCAACATCTAGTGCATGTAAAGTTAGCAGTAATTGTCTCTTCTAGACGCTAGCGCTGCATAGGACATTTACAATGTTGCATGGCTTTTGCAGAACGTTGCCATCAACCCATGGTTGATTTTTCAAGGTAGTTTTATGTTCATTAGTTTGTTGTTTCTTTGTGAACGTGAAGTCTCCTTTAACATTCAAATGACCAGTCTGTGGAATGAACCCACATCTCGGCAGCGCTGACCTCGTATAGGACATACATTGAGAAGAAGCAGAAGCCGGATGTGTCGGCCTAACGGCCCAAGAAAGCAGCTCTGCTGTAAACAGGCACAACACAATCACGTCCGAAAAATAAAAACTCTGGATGAACGCAGAAGAAGGAGAAGTAAGGCAATCCCTTGTCAGGAACCCACAAGGCAAACGAAATAGTGGGAGACATAAAAATACATGGAGAAGAGAATTCAAGACACATGAATATACGGAAAGGGCATGCAGGGAATTGCAGGAGATGACAACAGTTAGGCCTGCGTGATTTGGGTTCTTTGAGGGCATATGCCGCAATGGGGGATAAATGACAAACGAAAAAGAAGAACTTTATTTCCAGAACCTTCATTGCACGTTTTGCTAGCCTGTATCTGGGCTGTAGTGTTAGTGTTCACGAGTCAGGAGCTTGAAATCAGCTGTGGGTGAATTAGAAGTTACAGCTTTTGCGTTGATTTCAGTGGTATGAAGCTTTCGGCCGTTAAAAACGCATTGACACAACTAATAGTTATAGTTAATAATTTACATAAATAATAGTATCTATTACATCCCAAACAACCAATAAATCCTGGAGTTGGCTGCAAAGTCGTGTAAAGAACATACAACTATCTCTTCATTTTACCGCACACTATCACGGCTTTGTCTATTCATTTATGCCTTTGATGGAAGTTCGAGCTCACGACCACAGAATCATCAGGCAACCCCGCAAGCCATTGTGACATCACGGAAAAACAGTGGCGTTACTAAATTTCCAGCCTTATGCTGAAATTCTAAGTTTGGAACGTCTGTACCTGACACAAGAACTATAAGCTCTCAGCAAAGGCCGCTTCTGCTCATTATGTGCCGATTCTTTTACTCTTCCGCCGTAGACAGTTGTCAATGGTTTAAAACTGCACAAGACCGCGACAGACAGAGCGCCACATGGGAGAGGAAAGTTGCTACAGGATGCTAATGACAGACGTGACTGAGGATGGTTGCAAGCTTTCCGGGTAGAGTTACCGGGAGATTCTGTGGTCCGGGGGTGAGTATTAGTCAGAAATCGATGTGCCATTTGTGGCTTGAGGGGAAACCCGTCGGGCGGATTTAAGTTAGTTTCCACTCAGTGTGGTATCTCCGTGGTAAGGTGAGTGTATGCATAATACATAGGCTAGCTCGATGCACACAGCTGGGGTAGTTGGACTAATTAGCCAATGTCAGAGTAGTTTTTGTCTGATGTAAACAAATGTTAGTTATATGGGCATATGGTGTTGTTGTTGTTGTTGTTGTTGTAGATCTTCTTCTTCTTCTTCTTCTTCTTCTTCTTCTTCTTCTTCTTCTTCTTCTTCTTCTTCTTCTTCTTCTTCTTCTTCTTCTTCTTCTTCTTCTTCTTCTTCTTCTTCTTCTTCTTTCCTCCTCATCTTCTTCTTTTTTCTAATCTCATCGAACATCGATGTTGATCTCTGTCTTGTCGTTTGTTCCGTCCATCCATCATGTGCCATGCCGATAAGCGTGGGTGGTCATGATTCGCCATATCATTCGATCACCGGCGTTGTGGATCAGCTCAGTGTTCTTATCTCGACCATGCCACGTGGCCAAACCATCCAGGTATTTACTTCTCTGTTTTCTCCTTGTTCTCTTCCCCTCGATCTTGCCAGTGGTCACCAAGTTCTCCAATTTATTTCTTATCATAACATGCCCATACAATTTTCACCGTCTACGTCTAATTTCGCTAATTAGTTTACGATATTCATATTTTCTTGCAGGACTTGGTCATTGGTATTTTTTTTTTTTTTTTTTTTTTTGTCCGTGGTATTTTTTGCATTCCCCTCAGAAACCTAATTTCCACAGCCATCATATGATGTTCAGCTCAATTCCTCATTGTTCACGCCTCACATCCACACAAAAGTACAGGCTCTATGTGGCACCTCAACACTCTTTTTCTCGTAGCAAATGACATCTTTTTATTGGTCAGTATGCTTTTCATCTTGCAGAGGCTTCCTTCGCCACGGCGATTCTTGCTCTAATCTCTTCATGGTATCTCCCATCACATGTTATTGCTGTTCCAAGATAATTGTACCGATTAACTTGTTTAAGAAAATGTCCATTTACTTGTATATTACATTGTGGTATTTCGTTCTTCCTCGTGACGACCATAATCTGTGTATACTTACAATTTAATTCTAACCCTCGTTGCTCACTGTGTGCAACAACCCTATCTACTAAATTTTGCAGATCCTGCTCATTGTCTGCAATCAATACTATTGTCTGCAATCAATACTGTATCAACTGCATATCTAATGTTATTTATGTTTCTTCCTCCAATAATTATTCCTTTCATATCTTGTAATCTTAGAAAAGATTAAATTTGAACACTATCACCACCACCATCACCACCAATACCACCACCACCACCACCACCACCACCACCACCACCACTACTACTACTACTACTACTACTACTACTACTACTACTACTACTACTACTACTACTACTACTACTACTACTGCTGCTGCTGCTACTACTACTACTACTACTATGACAACCACCACCACCACTACTACTACTACTATGACAACCACCACCACCACTACTACTACTACTACCACCATCATCACCGCCACCGCCACCGCCACCACCACCACCACTACTACTACTACTACTACTACTACTACTACTACTACTACTACTACTACTACTACTATGACAACCACCACCACCACCACTACTACTACTACTACTACTACTACTACTACTACTACTACTACTACTACTACTACTACTACTACTACTACTACTACTACTACTACTATTACTTCTACTACTATGACCACCACCACCACTGCTACTACTACTACTACTACCACCACCACCACCACCATCACCAAGACTACTACTACTACTACTACTACTACTACTACTACTACTACTACTACTACTACTACTACTACTACTACTACTACTACTACCACCACCATCACCACAACCTCCATCACTACTACTACTACTACTACTACTACTACTACTACTACTACTACTACTACTACTACTGCTGCTGCTGCTGCTGCTACTACTACTACTACTACTACTACTACTACTAATACTATTACTACTACTACTACTACTACTATGACGTCGACGACGACTACTACTACTACTACTACTACTACTACTACTACTACTACTACTACTACTACTACTACTACTACTACTACTACTACTGCTGCTGCTGCTACTACGACTACTACTACTACTACTACTACTACTACTACTACTACTACTGCTGCTACTACTACTACGACATCGACGATGACTACTACTACTACTGCTACTACTACTACTACTACTACTACTACTACTACTACTACTACTACTACTACTACTACTACTACTACTACTACTACTACTACTACTATCTCATACATTGTCATGCCCAGTGTGTCTTCAATGTCATGCATTGCAAAGACAAGTCTCAGTCTGGTGAGCTTTATAATTTCTGTTTTTTGTGTGTGAATCTTTAAAATGCATGCCAGTAGTGTGTTGATCTTCATAATGTATACCACACGGAAAACCCTTTGGGGCCTCTATAACAGTTCATAAATAAACATACTGTGAGGTTATAAAGATAATGATGGGTGATATGACTATCGGACCCCGGATGGGATGGGTTATCATCCTCAATCAGCTTTTTTAAGGAAGGTCTAGAAATGGCTCCGAACCCTCAAGTAAGGACCTAGACAGAACGTTTAAGTTCTTCCTACACTAAATTTATGAATAAAGGGCCTTCTTTAAATGGCTAGGTGATCATGGATATTTACCACAGACAATAGAGGAGAATACTCACTCTATAAAGAAGATGTGTCTGTGCTTATTCATCCACCCTCATGGTGATCACAACTTCAGTTTTAAACAGTATTATTTATTAACTGTAATCAACAACTGCTGAACAAAACATCAACCTTGAATTGACTCCCCTCTGCCATGTGTCCACCTTGACGAGGTAGAGGGGCTTGAGGGTTCCAATGACCCCAAGAGTTATGCCGACGGTAGCACATATACTGGTAGGGTGACCCATGTCGGACAGGTCAAGGGCGAGGAACCAGATGAAGAGACACACAAACCTGCTGCCTTGTGGGTAGACTGGGGACAGTCAAAGGCCAGGGAAAGCACCCGAAAAAATGCTTGTCGAATCGGATGTACTGAGACACAGGCTTGACAAAGCAGTGCAACGTAACTTAATTCATGATGTCACAAATTAAAATTAATCGTTATGGTGCTAATCCCGTGAAGTCCCATCAGGCGGTGATAGTGCCGGGTTTCCTGCCTCGAGGGGGTCCACCCATGACTAATGGTGGTGACCTTCCCCTGTGCTGTGGAGCCAAGGCACAGAGGAGTAGGTTAAGAGCTTCCGGACATTCGAAATACTACAGTGGAATGCCGAAGGAGTTTATAACAAGAAATTATCCCTAACAAAGCGTCTTCGTAAAGATAGAATAGATGTGGCATGCATCCAAGAGACACACCTCAACGCCAATCGCAAATTCTCAGTCAGAGGATATCAGACCACACGTTTTGACGGCGAAGGACACAAAGGAGGAGTTCTAAAACTTACACGAAATGCAATATCTTGCAGCGAAGTATCTGTGATCTCTGACAGCCAAGTGGAAACTATAGGTGTTGATATAATGATAAAGGACGTGAAAATAAGAATCTACAATCTGTATAGCCCATCAGATAAGGACCTAACACTATCAAACATGAAAATAACTGACACAAACTGCATTATTGTTGGAGATTTTAATAGCCGTTCAGAAAGATGGGGATACCCAGATACTGACAAAAGAGGAGATGAAGTGGAGGACTGGGAAATAGACTCAAATCTCCATCTACTCAACAAAGCGGATGACATACCGAGCTTCTACTCCAGAAGATGGTTTACCACTTCTACTCCAGACTTGGCTTATCTGCTCAGGAGACATCCTCCACAAAATCGATCGCCATGTGCTTGACCAATCAAGCTTGTAATGAATACGGAGTATGTTCCACAGGAACAAAAGCCTTTGCCCCGCTGGAATTACAAACGAGCAGATTGGGACAGATTTGCCATACTAACAGACAAATATTATGAAAACATAAATACACGATATGGCAACATGAAGCAAATGGTGGAAAGTCTAACCAGAGCAATAATACAGGCGGCCACTGAGTCTATTCCAAGAGGAGCGAGGAAAAATTACAAACCATACTGGATTGAAGAAATACAAATTTTGGAGGACAAAGTTGAAGATGCCAGGAAGACAGCAGAGAGAGAACAAACAATTGAAGCGAACATCTCTCTCAAAGTCATCTCAGCAAATTATAAAAGAACAGTAAATCAAACAACAAGAGATTGTTGGAGGGAAATAACAGAAAATCTGAACTTTGACAGGGATGGAAACAAACTATGGAAACTAGTGAAAGCCATGAACAATGAAGGACCTAGAAACAAACTATTAAACAAGGAAATACTTTGCTTACAGGGGAAAAGGCTTAAATGCACTAATGGAACACTATGCCAGTGCAAACCACATTGATATTACAACCGAACAGAAGAAAGCAATCAAATCAAATCAAATCAAATCAAATCAACTTTATTAGGGTCACAAATTGGGCGCGCAGGCCCGTCTTACATTCGGCCCTTCCAATCACTCGTCTTTCGTTCATCATGAGCATTATGCATTTACATAGGAAGAAAAAGATAAACAGATACATCATTGTAATACAGAGACAGCAGCAGAATATATGATGGCAAATCTAACAATGGAAGAAATGGAACAGGCAATGAACACCGTAAAAAAGAAGAAATCACCAGGAAAGGATGGAATCACAAATGAAATGCTAATAGGACTAGACACTAAGACAAAAAATAAACTACTAGCAGTACTAAATTACAGCTGGAAGAGAGGGATAGTCCCACAGGCATGGAAGGAAGCTATACTAATATCAGTCCCACAGAAAGGAAAAGACCTGGAAGAACCAAATCGTTATCGACTTATCAGTCTACTTAGCTGTGTAAGAATATTAATGGAACGCATTATCAATGGCAGGATAACATGGCATCTGGAAGAAAACCAGCTCTTAACACCACACCAAGCAGGATTAAGAAAGTGCAGATCCACTGAAGATCAAATAACCTATATAGCTCAGGAAATAGAGGATGCCTTCCAAGAGAAAAAGCACACACTAGCGGTCCGGATAGATTTAGAAAAAGCATTTGATAAAGTATGGAAGGAAGGACTGAAAGTAAAACTGCAAAAAATGCATGTTTGTGGGAAAATGTACACATTGATCAGCCACTACATTGAGAACAGAACTGCAGGACAAAAGTAAAAGGACAAACCAGCAAAATGATGTTGGAGCAAGGTGTCCCCCAAGGAGGCGTTCGTTCACCAACATTGTTCCTAGCATATATAAATTACATCACGGAAAATTTTCCAGCCAGAGTACACACATCCTCATTTGCAGATGACCGAGCCATATGGACATCTGAATAATATATTAGCACAGCTAACAGCAGAATTCAACAAGCCTTATTAGCGCTAGAAGACTAGTCAAAATCATGACTAGTGAAGATAAGTGTGGAGAAAACAACACGCACAGTGTTCTCCCTCTCAAATAAAACTCAGCAACCTAAGCTGGTAATGAATGGGAAAATATTGCGCCATGAATAAAATCAAAACTATCTAGGAGTCACCTTTGATCGTCACCTGACATGGAAGACACAAGTTTGAGAAAAATCGAACAAGAGCAAGGCAAAGAATGGCAATCATGAAAAAGCTTGCTGGTACAACATGGGGAGCAGATGAGAAAGTTCTCAAGAAGTTATATACCGGACGGGTGAGGCCAGTACTAGAATATGGCATTGCAGCTTGGGCAACAGCAGCTAAGTCAAACTTTAACAAAATAAGTAGAGTCCAAAACCAAAGAATGCGAATCATAACTGGAAGCCTGAAGACAACGCATATTAATGAACTAGAAAAGATCACTTGTTTACAACCAATGCAGGATAGAAGAGATAGCAGAACCCAGCAACTAAGCAGAAAAATTTAGAAGATTGACAGACCACTCTATGTATAACAGGTTTAATGGTTTTGGAAAGGGAAGGCTGAAGCGTAACTGAAACTTTGTAGAAACTGCAAAACGAAAGATTAGGGCTAACATATCAACAGTCAAACCCATTTACAATGCACACAAGTTCCCAGCTTGGAGACAGCAGCAACTGCCTGAGATGATAGAAAACATTCCTGGTATTGAGAAAAAGAACACTCAGAATGAAACCGAAAGAAGAAAAATAACCCTAAACTACATAAAGAACATTACCCAAGCAGCAATTGGACCCATGCATATACAGATGGATCAGCCAAAATTCAATAGAAAATGGAAGAGGAGGAAGTCTCCTAAATTTAAAAAAATGGAATGAAAAAAAACATAGTCAGTGGCAACTGGAAAATGTTCAAGTAACTTCACAGCGGAGTAGAGGCTTTGAAAACTGCAGCAGAAATGCTCTTGATGGAGGAAAATAAAGAGAAGCAAATAGCTATCTTCACAGATGCAAAGTCAGCTGTCTCAATACTGAAGAGCAGAAACAGCACAGAACTAGCTGACCTAAGAGCAGCACTCCATGGTCCTATGCCAGAAATCCAAAAAAGGTTGTAATACAGTGGATCCCATCACATTGCAGTATACTTGGAAATGAAGAGGCTGACAGACTAGCAAAAGAGGGCGGACGACTACCACAGCCTGACGTAGCCATAACCTATAATGAGGCAAAGAGGTTTATAAAAAGCACTTATAAAACTAAATGGGAATCATAGCATCCAGGCCACCAGAAGAATGATGCATATTACAAACTCGACCGAAGAGAACAAGTAGCAGTCTTCAGAATCCGCACAGGACATAACAGGCTGAAAAACCACTTGTTCAATAAACTAAAGATAGGAGATACCGATGAATGTAATTGAGGAACTGATAAAATGGCAGCTAAACATTTGCTGCAGGAGTGCCAAATATATGCAGAACAGAGAAAGATATTTTGGCCCACACCTGCTTCATTTGAGGACAAGCTCTATGGAGATATCAACAAGCTCAAGTTGACCGCAGCTTACTTTAACTACATTCAGGTTGACATCTAAAGGTGCATGAAGAAGTATTTAGACTGCCACACTTCATACCACAGGTATGTCGGATACAAAAGCGTCCAAGAGGCATGAAATGGATTCTTGCTTGGATAGCAAATCCATTACGTGGAAAGTCCGAATTGAAATCGCACTGTGTGGATGTCATCTGCAGACTGCATTATTCTGGTTTCCGGAGGAACAGCCTATGGTGAACAGAAGGCCAAATATACGGAAGTGAGGCTAAGCAGCCATGCGCAGGACGTGACGATTCCTTGGGTAAGCCCAGTACCAGAGCTATGTGTGTTGGCTCTGCAATTATGAAAGCCTCCTTGGATGGTGGGGAATGCCCATGGTCTGCCCCTGCCTTCCTTGAGGGCTGACCAGGATGTCTTTGGCTGTTCTAAATGGGTCAGTTGGAATGGGGTATAACACCACAACAGTGAGAGTCAAACGTCCTAAGAAACCCCCGGGAAGGTTAACCCGGTCAACAAATGCCCGCAGAAGTCGGATGTGTCGGCCTAACGGCGCAAGAACGCAGCTCTGCTGTAAACAAGCACAACGCAATCACGTCCGAAAAAAAATCCGGATGAACGAAGAAGAAGAAGAAAAATTGACTCGAGACGCTTGGTTAATACACAACATTATATTGGGACGAATGGTGGGTTTTTGGAAGATCTATCATCTGAATCGTAATATCATATAAACAACCAAATATTATAAACACATGAATAACAAAATCAGTGGGGGAAAATTAAATGATTTCCCAAAACTAATCAACAGATTTTTAAACTATTAAACAGATAACTCTCCAATCTCTCATTAACAACATCATTAAGGTTCTTCTTCTTAAAAGGCATAAAATAAACTATGTCCACAATATTCTTATTTTACACCAATTCACAACCATTGATGGGCTAGGTTTTATCAGTTCTTCGGTAGTACAGACCATCTTGGTTCAGGAATGTCATGGGATTCTCCATAGATACACAGTGGATACAACTATGACCTGGTACTTAACATTTTTGTACATGCTTGGTGAAGCTGAAGCCATGGGGTCAATCAATATAAACGGTATCACTCTTGACAGTTTCGAAAAGGTAGATCCTGAGGGCATTGTAAACACAGTAGACCATACCTGTATTCATGGTCATATACCAGTACATCTCAACTGTCATCAGCAAAGCAGTTGGGTATGACCAAGGTTCATGCTGATACGGCAAATCTGTATGTTCGGTGACATCACTGGAACTCTCCAGACATACTTATTTGAAGGATATATACAGGAAGAAATACTTAGTCGTCCAGGAATAGGCTTGGTGACGTTGATGCTGGGGGCAATTCAAGATGATAGGCATTCCTCTTCAGACTATCCACTGACCTCATTGCAAACATATAGTAGTTCAGGTTCAAAAGATCCGAACATCTCAGTAGCCATCCGTTAGCAATTCAGTATGACTAATTGTCCTGAATGTAAGGCCACTACACACCATCCATCTCTGATGATACAACTGTAAAACCCATCGATATACATTTTAAAGAAAACCAAATGTCACCAAAACGAAAATATCAACACACATAAAGGAAAAAAAAAAGAAGGAAATGGGAGAAGAGAGGGTGTTACTAATTCACCAATCCATTTTCACTGGTGATGGAGTTTAATCCAATTCTGATGGATTGTGACAAGTATCTGCCTAGGGATCAATACTTGTTCTTCATGAATGCCGTAATATTATGATGAGATAAACCCACGAGGAGACAAGGACACTAAGATAAGAAAAGGTCATAAGGATGAAACCAAGTTGTCCTTTTGTGACAAAGTCATCATGTTAAGACCAAGGCGTGTTGAGATAAAGACATGTTAAAACCAAGGCATGTTGAGAGAAAGTCAGCATGTTGAGACGAGGTCGTCATAATAACATCTCATCATCCCACGTCTGTAATGCAAGTCCGGTCCTCATCCATTCTTAGGTTAGACTCGGTTCTCAAGTGCCATTCTCATCCTCCATCATTATTAATTCATCTGCCTTTTCCTACTGGGGTGACAGAGACCTAACAATCGTGAATCACTTGCACACCTGTCTCCAGCAGGTAATTTCTATTATTACGAGTCACTCCTCTCGGAAACTGGCTGGAAATATCCATTTCGGTTAATTTATTATAACCACAATGGCGTAATGTTATACTATATCATCAATAGCACCACTTTATATTACAATTAGGGAGCACAGGTTTATCTCACATTGTGATCACTCGATATACAATCCCTCTCGTCGCAAAAATAGTCAACAAGCGGTCTGTCAGTATATCTACACTGAGTCTCAATGACCGTCAACGTCTTCACCCAGCCATCGCATTATCTGATCATACCTACACGTCGCAATCGTCCTTCAGTATCGCAGTTGTCTAACTGCGAGCAAAAGCAGCCTTGTCACGGGTAACTGGTCCGAACTGTGTTCAGTCGGGCACTGCCCGTCTTTGTCCTGAGTAAGACTAACTGTCCTTAACCTTGAGTGTCGGTGTCTGTCGTCAGGTGTTTACCAGTCTTAACTCTTATTCACCATTGCGCCCTCGATACCTGTTGACTATCTTTAACTCTGTTAGTCCTTGTCTAACTCAGCCCGGTCTGTAGCTATATATATATATATTTTTAGGAATCTGACATGGGGTAAAATTCGAACATTTCCTCCTACAGTTAAAGTCATATTGAATGAACAACAATCACATGTGAAACAAACACAAATGAGAAAACATATAATCATTTCATGAAATAATGCAGGAGCCATCCAATGGATATTCATCCAACAACAAAGCAAAGACTAAAAAAAAAGAACATATTGTCCTTTCTCAGCCTGATTCTTATTAGCGGGGGTTTGAGAACGCTGTTCAGAAACCTACCCAATGTTGCAAGCATAATAAGCGCACAAACTTCAGGAACGCATTGCATTATGGCAATCTTTAAGACCGCGTTTAGCAATTCATTGAACATAACATATTCACCAAGTCATTAGCAACAACTGTGCAATGCTGGAGTGGAATGCACGTCCTGCAAGGCATATGGATATATGGTGCGTCTATCTTCCTTCCCATATGAGACTATAGCTCATAAAAAGAACATAGCATTCATTGCAATCCTCATAGCATATTCATGAAAAAGATTACATGACAAATCATACATTCTGTATATTTACGAAAGATGTGAACAAGAAGATTCACCCGTAAGTGCACGATAGTTCAAGATACAGTTTAGCAAAAACATCTCCCCCAGCATGAAAAGCCTGCCCATGATGTGCGTTGATAGTGAACATTTCTACAGCATAGGGGAGAAGGTTCAAGATGTGCATTTATAGTGAACAGTTTTACAGCATAAAGAAAAATGTAGCTTATATGCATTAATAGTGAGATATCATTCACAAAGCATATAGAAAGTCACTAATAGCAGATGAAAATGTAAGCATGACAGAATTAGCAGTGGGATGGTCAGTTTTGCAGAAAGTGAACACCCAGGCTATCTTCTCAACGAAGGACTGATCTCACAGTTTCAAATTTCACATACTGAAACAATGATACCTGTACCAATTTCATCAAGAGGCACTGTAATAACATGTCTAATGAAATGCTGATCTTACCTCTGGAATAGAGAGCACAATGAGCGGCTATAAAAACCACCACTAAACCAGAAAGTGAATTGCTTCGTTGACCACTACGTATTGGCTGGTACCTAGAGTCCTAACCAACCAATCTTTGAGCTCGACTGAGACCTCCGGCACATTTCAAATATTTGACACTTGTATCTAATTATATCGCTGACCACATAACTCTCGCTATGGTGATTCAAATTGCACATATGTGATAATTCTCTCAGGAAATACTATGATCTGTGTTGATATATATTTTACACATACTATGAATTGTTTGGTGCTCATAGAAGTAGAATAAAGAGTTAAAAACTAGATAACATACTAGACTACATACACATTTAAAGCTATATTTTAGTCACTAACTTCTTCTTCATAGTTTGTATCTTAATATCTTGGGTGTGTGAATTTTCATAAGTTATAATTTCTATCTTGGTGCGCATGAATCTTAATAATTCGTAATGTGTAATCTTCGGATGCGTGAATCTTTATAATTATTGTTTATATTTTGAACGTGGGAATCTTTGTAATTCAGAATTTATATCGTGAGTGTAAGAATCTTTAAAATCCATACTTTCTATCTGAAGTGTGTGTATCTCATAATTTCTATCATGGGTGTTTAAATCTTTATAATTTATAATTTCTATCTTAGATCCGCAAAGCTGTATAATTCATAATTTATTTTTTGAGTTTAAAGCTGTATAATTAATAATTTCTATCTTTGTTGTGTGAATCTTTATAATTCATGGGTTCTATCTTGGTTGTGGGAATCTTTATTATTCATAGTGTCTATCTTGGGTGGGTGAATCTTTATAATTCATTATTTCTATCTTGGGTGCGTTGACCTTAGTAATGTATGCTACAAATGCGAAATTTAATATCCTGAGGTATCTTCGCCCGTTGGTTTCGTCGTAATGAAAATGCGTGGTCGTTTACAAAGAGGAGCTGATTTAGGTATTTACTTGAATGTTCTTCGTCAACTAATGACTCTCATTCTTTAAACGCAGTTGTATTTAGTCTCTTATTGATTGGTGGTTGGTTAATTGGTTGTTAGTTGTTGTTTGGTTTTTTTTATGGTTCGGTGCTTGGTGAATGCCTGAGTAGTTGTTTGGTGAGTTGGGTGGTTGGTGAGTTAGTTAGTTGTGAATTCTCATGTAGACTAGGTGTTTTTAATCTCTGAAGTCCGATCGATGTATTGGTGTTTACGTCACCTGAGCTCCGAAAGGGGATTGTATATATGGGAGCGGGGTGTGTGCGCGTGCGCGCGTGTGTGTGTATTATGTGTGTGTGTATTATGTGTGTGTGTGTGTGTGTCGTGTGTGTATTATGTGTGCCTGTGTCTCTGTGTGTGTGGATGTGTGGAGATTTTTCTCTCGACCAGATACTACAGTAGTTTCTCCACGGGAACAGTCTTACAGAACCCTCCCCCCTCACCCCCCTCTTTCCCTTCTCTAAGCCTAGAAATCAGCGTGTGTACAAGAACGTTACTGGAAGTTCACATCTTGTCATGTGACTAGGTTATGGTTCAGCACAATTTAACTTTGTTCATTGTCGACAGAATTAAGGCCAATGCCCAAGAGGGATGGAGGAAGGGGGGGGGGGGGGGGGGGGGGTATTAATAGCTGTCACAAATGTGTGTGTGTTTTTAAACTATGT
Organism: Cepaea nemoralis; assembly: GCA_014155875.1. Lineage (NCBI taxonomy): Eukaryota > Metazoa > Mollusca > Gastropoda > Stylommatophora > Helicidae > Cepaea > Cepaea nemoralis. The sequence goes on from JACEFZ010000408.1 coordinate 206,609, forward strand.
GTTGTCACTGTTAACGCTGCCTGCAAGTCTGCCAAGTTGCCAAATGTCTAGTAATTATTACTGTACCTCGTTGTATATTCATTTTCTTGATTTAGATTTAAAGCTTTCCTCTCCACACACAAAAAAGTCTGGGCATTGTCTCCAGTGTTTCGTCTCCACATTCGTCATCTGTGCCAAGATTCCACCCGAGCAATTTAAATATTGAGCTGGCTCCAGATCAACTGTCGCTTTCGTGTTGTGGTAATCTGCATGTGTCCAGTCGAGCCAATCTCTGACATGTCACCAGTGCACGAGTCTCAATCCTCTTAACTCCTGTAGCAACAGTCCTAAAGTTGTTAATGAGGGGTTAGATTACAGGTCTCATATGAGGAGGAGGGGTGTGGAAAGGGGGGGGGGAGAGGATGCAATAGTTTCTTATCCCTTCTTAATTGAGAGATTCTTATATGTTGAGGCGAAATAAAATACTGGTATGCATACGGCGTGGTAGACACAGAAACAATCGACTGTTTACACTACGTCCTATCTTTTTACTGTCCTTGCCGTATTGCGTTGGTGATCATGTCTGTTCGTAACCTTCTGTTTCGTGTACTGTCAGTCGTTTCTTCTTCTTCTTCTTCTTCTTCTTCTTCTTCTTCTTCTTCTTCTTCTTCTTCTTCTTCTTCTTCTTCTTCTTCTTCTTCTTCTTCTTCTTCTTCTTCTTCTTCTTCTTCTTCTTCTCCTCCTCCTAATCCTCCTGCTCCTCTTGCTCCGCCTCCTCCCCTCCTCCTCCTTCTTCTTCTTTTTCTTCGTTCGTCCGAAATATTTGTTTTGGACATAACTGCGTTGTGCTTGCTTACAGCAGAGCTGCGATATTTGCACCTTTCGGCGACACACCCGACTCTGTCAGACATTTGTTGACCGGATTAACCTTCACGGGTCAATGATGATTTATACTGATTCTTCCTCCATGTCATGACGCCAAACTGTCCAGCATCTTCTCTCTTGGTCTCCAGCTGTCTCTCCTACCCCTCCACCGTTCCCTTACTGTCAACATACTTTAGCTTTTCCCTTCTCATGGCATGCTCACAGAATGTGGACTGTCTGCTTCTGATGCGTGTAAATTGAATTGCGTACAGGTATGATATGTAAATCTTCTTTACACGTCAGCCAGGAGATTTCCTCCCGGTAGATACCACCATCATCATCATGTTGCAGGGCCGTTACAGTACGTCGCTCTCATCACCACCCTCGGAAGGATATTTCATACTTTGCCAATTCCCCTATCCCAAGCGTCTTCATGTCCACAGAATTTTAAATATCCTGTTTCCATCTTAGTCCTTTCTCTTCTTCCAGGACCCACGTCTTTTATCACTGGTATTTCCAAACCACTGTGACTATTATTATGACCGAAACATTCAGTTTACGAGTCAAGATACTGTTTACGAGCTATTGTTTCTTTCATGTTCAGATCTTGTAGATTGTCAGTATTTTTCTTCTTCTTAATACACTATATTCTTAGAACGTGTGTGTAACATTTAAGTTCATCACCCACCCCCACCACACCACCCCACCCCCGTGTTCTTCTTTAGTGTTAGATTCAAACGATGATACAAACTATTCATAATACGCTCGTTGTCTGCAAAGGATGTACGAAAAGCATATTCTTGCTTCGCTAGAAATGTCATCACGTATATGTTGTTGGCATGAAATACAACAAATAGCTGTCGATGAGAACCTCAAGTGAAGCAACACATGCACCCTCTACTTACTATATCCCTTACAAATAATATATATAGAGTGTTTTGTTGTTTCTGTGCAATGCCTTAAACAATAATATTAGTTATATTCATTCATTCATTGGCACCTTGCCGTCTTGACAGACGATAGGTTGTGCTTCAGAAAAGCGTAATAACTATTACCCATGGCGGTAGCGAATGTGACTGATAAGGCCAATTCGCGATGTACATGTTCGTACACAGTGGGTGCATGTGAACACGTGGTCATTTCCACCATCATGCACCATCTTACGTCTCACACGCTCGGTGTGTGACTTATCTGCAATAATTTTCTCCTTTGTCTTTATTCCATTTCTGATAGTTTGCCCTCCATGCAACACGTTCAGCGGCGACTTGCTCCCAATGTGCATTATCAATGCCTGTATCAATCATGTCCCGCTTACACACATCTTTGTATCGTAGTAGAGGCCGACCCTGAGATCTCTTACCCATCTGTAATTCACCAAAAAAGATGTCCTTTGGTATTCTACCATCATCCATCCTCCTAAGATGTCCTATCCATCTAAGTCTACGAAGACTGAGCATGGAATAAACCTGTCACACAACCTGATCTTTCCAATACTTCAGTATTTGTGATTTTGTCTTGCCACTTAATACCAAGAATTCTTCGCAGACACCGCATATGAAAGCTGTTTAAACGTTTCTCTTGGTGTGAGTAAGTTGTCCAGGCTTCACTGCCATAAAGAAGAGTACTAAGGACACAGGCTTGATAGACAAGGACTTTTGTTTTGGCAGTAAGCTTCCTGTTCTCCCAGACTCTTTTTCTTAACCTGTTCATTGTTGTTGCTGCCTTACCAATCCGGATGTTGATTTCCTGATCTAGGGATAATTTGCTATTTACCACTGATCCTAGATATGTAAAATGGTCTACCATCTCTAGTTCGGCGTCGTCAATAAAGATTGATGGTACCCCATGTGCACCTTGTGACATAATCTGTGTCTTCTTTTTGCTAATTGTTAAACCAAATTCAGAACAAGCATTGGAGAATGCAGATAGTAGACATTGTAATTCTTCCTCAGAGTGGGTCGTAACTGCAGCATCATCTGCAAAAAGCAACTCTCTGATCAGTACCCTCCTAATTTTGGTCTTGGCCTTCAATCTCTGAGCATTGTAGAGGCCGCCATCTGAGCGTGAGTGAATGTATATACCACCATCCTGATCACGAAAGGCATATTTCAGTAGAAGTGAAAAGTATATTCCAAAGAGGGTGGGAGCTAGTACACAACCTTGCTTAACTCCACTCTTGATTTCAAACTCTTCAGAAGTTGCACCATCAAACTTGATTATACCCTTCATGCCTGTGTGGAACGATTCCACAATGGACAGAAGAGTTGGTGGGCAGCCAATCTTCTTTAGTGCCTTGAACAGACCCTCACGACTGACCAAATCAAATGCCTTTGTGAGGTCGATGAAGGCAATAAACAGTGGTTGATTCTGTTCACGGCATTTTTCTTGCATTTGTCGCAATGAGAATATCATATCAATGGTAGACCGGTTCTGTCGAAAGCCACACTGTGATTCGGGGTAGACTTGATCTCCTAGGACTTGAAGTCTGCGCAGAACAATTCTGGCAAATACTTTTCCAACAATACACAGAAGTGAGATACCCCTATAGTTGTTGCAGTCGCTCCGATCGCCCTTGTTCTTGTACAGTGTTATGATGCTTGAATCTTTGAAATCCTGTGGGACTTGTCCTTCTCGCCAGCATAGCTCTATTAGCTGGTGGATCTGTAGAGTGAGTGTGTCTTGCCCACTCCTGATAACCTCTATTGGAATCCCATCCTTACCTGGAGCCTTGCCAGATGCAAGTTCATTTATAGCACACTTAACTTCTGTTATGGTGGGAAGTGTGTCCAGGTGGTCAAGAGTTGGTAGAGCCTCTATGGCGTTGAGGGCATCATCCGCTAGTTTGGTCTCACTTGAGTAAAGCTCCAAATAGTGCTCTACCCATCTGTCCATCTGCTGCTTCTTATCAGTTATGATTTCTCCAGTCAAGGTTTTCAATGGTGCACTTCTTTTGATCATTGGACCACAGGCTTTCTTTATTCCTTCATACATGCTTCTGATGTTTCCCTTATCACTTGCGATTTGAATGGACTCACATAACTTGATCCAATAGTCATTTGCACACTGCCTGGCAGCCTTTTGCACATCCTTCCTAGCTTGCTTAGCTCACTCAGAGTGTTACGCGTTGGTCTTTCCTTGTTTCTTAAGAGAGCTATCTTCTTCTTATCAATCAAGGGCTACAGAGTCTGGCTGTTTGCCGCAAACCAGTCCTGCCTCTTATGATCCACAGTGCCGTAAACCCCTACGGCAGTTTTATAAAGAGTTTCCTTAAGTTTACCCCACTTTCACTTACTGTACAATTTTCTGGTGTATCAGTGAAAGCGTCTTCAAGTTGCTGTTGAAACTGAAAGCACTTTTCAGGATCGTGAGTGTTAATAATATTAATCCTGGGGCTAGATTTGTGTTTAGCTGTGTAGATTCTCTTTGGTCTCAGTCTAACCCTTGCAACAACCAAAGAATGATCCGTATCACAGTCAGCACTGTGGTAACTTCGAGTCAATGATATATGGTTCAGATGTTGTCTCCGTGTGATGATGAAGTCCAGCTGGTGCCAATGGCCGGATCTTGGATGTTTCCATGTGACCTTATGCATCTCTTTTGTTTTAAAAAAGGAGTTTGTAATACATAGGTCATTTCTGGTGCAATGCTCCAGCAGCCTTTGCCCATTTTCATTCATGCGACCGATGTTGTATTTTCCAAGGCACACTGGCCATGAACTCGAGTCCTTGCCCACACGAGCATTGAAATCACCGAGCATATAAATGTAGTCAGGATTTTGGAACTGCCTTGATCACAGGAGTCTAACTCCTCATAGAACGAATCCTTCACATCATCAGAGGAATCGAGTGTCGGTGCATATGCAGTAATAATGGTGGCAAAACCACAAGAGGTTGCCAAGCGCAGGGATAATAGTCTTTCATTACCTCCTGCTGGAATTTCAATCATTCCCAGTAGCGAATTCTTCACTGCAAAGCCCACACCGTGTTGCCTTTTTTTCTGCCTGCCCTCTACCCTTCCAAAAAAGGTGTAATTGTTTTCCCTGAGTGACCCTTCCTCAGCGAGGCGAGTCTCCTGCAGGCCAGCAATATCAATGTTAAGACGATTGAGTTCGGCATCAATCACAGCCGTTTTTCTCACATCGTCAATATTGGTCAAGTCAGTGGAAAATCCTGGACACATGGTTCTCACGTTCCAGGTTGCAAGCCGTAGCTTGAGGTTTCTATTTTTATTTTTATTAGTACCTGGTGCATTGGTTTTACAGCCTGCGATTCAGATTTTGTCCTAGCCCCAAGCACCCATTGAAGCAGGCAGGCTGTGGCGGATCAGCACCCAATTGGCCGGGGGCTGCCCAGCTTGAGGCGGGCGGTAGCTGATCAGTGACACCTGTAGGTGTCTCCCACCGTCAGAGGCAACGCGTGGCGCCCCATGTCTACGCCAATTGACAGGGACTTATAACCCGTAACAGTTGCCTCTCGCTTTGATTCCGAGACCGGTTAAGACCAGGGATGGAGTTATTGCCTCTCCATAGCACAAAGCCTGGGCTAAAATATAGAGATCATGTGTTGCCCATGCAGCATGATCCCTCTCTCGGCCTGCCTAGTTCACTCCAGAGGAAAGGTAACACCTATACATCTGGAACAAGACAAGCTGCAGAAGCTGCCGGATCAGCAAAGCAATGCTCTAACTGTCCGCCTGTCGGAGCTTCGATCCTAGACCAGCTGCCAACCAAGGCTTAGGGCCTGGTCTGCCCTGCCATGACATTTTGTCTTTAGGTTGCATTTCCTCGCACCAGGGTAAGGCTTCTACCCTCCCAATTGAGCTCTTCCACCCGAAGCCGTTGGCACAATGTGGGGTGTCGGGTTTGGTAAGCGTCGCCCAATGTTCGGCGCTAACAGAAAGCAGGTAGTACCGTCTACTGTCATACGGTAGCTCAGTCATGTCTGACTAAGACCTGACGCGATAGTTATATTATACATTGCCTTATCATACTACAGTTATAACAGACTGACAGAGCATGTAGGCAAGGATGAAGACAGATATGCTTCGTGCACAGTGGCATGCTTCAATGGTATTAAAAAAATAAAAGCAAAGATGGGGAGTTTCTGTTGGGTCTTTTCACCAGGCCATGCTGGTGTGGCGTGAAAACCTGCAGTCGGATAGATTGGCTTGGTCTGCACAGTTGGGCTGTGTATTTGGGTATGTAAGCCAGATGCGGTCAGGGCCCTAAGTGATCATATGTATAGCATGGATGAACAGATAAATCATCACAAAGTTAAGTTAGTTGCATATCTTTTACAGGACGTTGCAGGCAACACCAGGATGTTTTGCTGTTGTGATCTCTTGGCAAGTTTGCGTTCATTAGTTTCACATTGCTTTCTGAACGACAAGCACTCATATCATTTTGTAAAAATCCAACGCAACGCGGTCTGCTGTCAAATCGCGCGCAGCTGTGTTTCTAACACGGATATACGAGGTCACTAACCTCGTCCGTAATTCCTGTCGCCACGGAGCCGAGCTAAATCATCATAACCTGGAGAAAATATAGCGGCAGGGAGTGGCGAGAGCAATCAGTACTCCCGGAAAGATCAACAATTTCCGTTAGTATTGGAACTCTTCGCTGGCTATTGAGGATGTGGTTGGAGCATCAATGGCAATGTACCGAGTGGTGAGAAGTCGGTTCTTGACTCAACCCTACTCGACTATCTTGTTACAGGCACGATCTGTCCGATATGTATCCATCACTCATTTGAATTTCATAGCCACTAAGACAGATCTAAACAGTTTAGTTTAGTTTAGTTGACGGATCAACATCACGGCACACGGGTGTAACCCATAAGTGCTCCGTTCTCCTCCTAACTCAAACCTGAGTCCGGAGAAACTCAGCTCAATGCACGAGCTCCGTAGCACCGTTGAGGATCCTGAAATACTTTGGGTAGATTTTTAACTCGAAATTTTGCCCGGGCAGCGCCGTTAGGCTACTCTTTTTCGATTTCCAACTGCCAAGGAATATTTTACGTGCGCAACAATACACACGGGCGTCCGATCTCACTACCCAGAGACCAGCGGAAATTTTATTACTAGAGGTCCACGTGAAAAAATCCCCGTCCTCACCGGGGCTTGAACCCGGGACTAAAACAGAGAGCTAATCAGAGAGCAGGATCGTCTTGTCGCACTCAGAAGTAAAACATATATACATGACTGTGCTCTAAGTTGCCGAAAAGTCAGGAGACAGGGATTCTAATACCACTGCAGACATCAACACGTCCACAAGTAACATTGCAAATGCCAGGGGAATTCCCCCGTGGCTGGAATAGTCAAATTGAGAATTGAAAGATTCATGCACTGCAACGGGTACTTGAGTTCTAGAACCAAATACACAGACACACACATACGCACACGCACACAGCCCACGCACACGCACGCGCGCGCGCGCGCACACACACAACACACACACACACACACACACACAAAGACAACCAACATATTTATTTACTAAAAAAAGTTATCAAAGAAGGCGACGTTAGCAAAAAGATAGTTACATCAGACCTAGTGTGCACATATCCGAATCTCACAAACTAAGCAGCGGAAAAGGTTAGTGAGATTTGTGAAACTGATATTTGGCTTTCAAGATATCATCAATGTGTGGTTTGGAATTGCTGCACCTAATCAAGAGAATTGCTTTCAAATGTTCATCAGTCAATCTCGTTCGATGTGTTGACTTCACATACTTCATTTTTGAAAATGTTCGCTCACAAACATAAGTTGTTTCAAAGGTTATAGTCTTGCAAAACTTTTTGAACTTCTATGAAAATGTCTTTTCCGGTTGTTGCTCCATGCATACTGCAAACGGATGCCAACTCTTCCGTTATCTGAAAGTTCAAATTGGCACCACGAATGAACACGAGCAGTTGTGACGTACTCGAGAAATCAGTAGAATCATCCAGCGCCAGAGAATACCACAAAAGTTCCTAGTTTTCTCGCGCATCTGTAGCACTATGTTCTCTCCAAGTTCTTCTGTTCTTCGCACAACTGAACTTGCCGAAAGGCTGATAGTTCCAAACAAATCGGCTTTCTCGGGACACAAGTCATTTGCTGCTCCCATCATACACTCATCGATTAGGTTGCCACCAGTAAACGGTTTTTCCCACTCTGCCATCTTATGCACTATTTTGTAACATGTACGAGTGACAGATTCATTTTCAGCAAACTTTCTCGTGAAGAGATCTCTGTGTGTTTCTAAACCACGTTTCATGGACTCATATTTCTCTGAGCGCAACTTTCCAGAAAACTGTGAATATGTTGATAGATGTTTTGTTTCGTAGTGTCTCCGAAGATTATACTCTTTTAAAACGGCAACACTTTCGCTGCATATTGCGCAACTGGTTTTCTGGTCCTTTGTTTCCACAAAGAAGTATTTTACTCCCCATTCTTAACCGAAAACACGACACTCGGCGTCCACTTTTCTTTTCTTAGTAGCCATAATGAAGGGTGAAGTACACGGGATCTGAAAATGAAGAAGACATTGAATTCGAAACATAATTAAAATCCTGTTGAAACAGGAAAAGCAGAGGACTAGGTGTCACTGATGAAGCTACGGCTCACCAAAGGTACATATAAAGTTTATAGGTACCTTTAGTAATAGAATTTATCTCATAATAAGGTTCGCAAAATATATAAATATGGCCGGCCTAAATAAGCAGTCTAGAGCAGAGTTTTTCAACCGGGATTCCGCGAGTGGCAGCCAAAGGTTCCGCCGACTGTCAAAAAATTGTCATTTACTGCCAATATAGTACCTTGCGGTGTATAGCAGAGCGGTCTTTGAGCCTGAGGAATTAAGGCCGCCTGGCTAGTGCAGTCGCCGCGAACTGTGCAGGTTAGTATTTTCTTTTTGCCCCCGACAGAAACATATACCACACCGTACCGAAGGATCGAACCCGGTTCTCCGGGTATAGTCCGGCCGTATAGTCCGGCGTTCTAGCCACTCGGCCAGCCAGACCGAAATCGCCTAAATGCAACATTTCTGCCCATCTGGTTTATTACATAAAGTAGGACATACACTTGGATCACCGCATTGAGTTCCTGTGCAACGTAAACATTTGCGTAAGGATCTGCTCCAACAGAAAGGTTGAAAAACACTGGCCTAGAGACCAGCTCGATTAACACCTTGACCGGGGAATTCTTCTGGGCTGGGAATAATATTCTTGCAATAACACGAGGCTTCTATAGCTTTTTTATTCTATGTTTGCTACTTTATTGCCTCTATTCACACTTGTAGTTCATTTACGTATCACTGTCAAACAATGAAATCCTCGTTACATACATATAAAATGGATGACTGGCAACAGAAGTAAATATTTCTGGAGCATCGGACCTGTGTTGACAGCCGGACGCATCTGGGGTAGGGAAAGATGTGTGTGTATGTGTGTGTGCGTTGAAATGGAAACCAAGGTAACACCAGAGAGTATGCGGCGCTACCACGAGCCGGTGAATTACTTGGGATGGTGCGAAATAAACAAACATTACAATAAACAAGAAAGTCTAGGTACAATAATTTATAATTGAAAATAGTAAATTTAAGACACATAGCAGCCAGGAGGTCTGCGCACGTGTGAAGATATCCTATTATTCTAAACATAATATTTACATTTAAATTATATCACAAACTCTCCTGTTCCATACGTCAAGCAGGTTTGAGTACCGTCGGCGGGCCGGATGAAATGACGTCGCGGGCCGGATCCGGCCCGTGGGCCGTAGTTTGGTGACCCCTGCTCTAGTGGTTAGCGATCTAGCAGCCGGGGGACTTTCATCTGCGAACTCAATGCTATGCAGCCATGTCTTAATAAGTCTGTGAACGTTTGCTTCATTCTGAACAAAATGCTACATTTATCTGGCTTTGCTGAAAGCAAAAGTTTCCCAAGTGCCGTGAAGTTGTGAAGTTCTCCAGAACTCCAATTAAAAATTATTTAATTTTCCTAAAGATGCATGCAGCACAGCAGGACTCTGGGTTGTGATGTGACAGGATTCTGATCAGTTGTTTGTTTTGTGAGATAACCCGATTACAGATGCCACCGTTGAAGTGGAAAGTGTTAGAGCCCCAAGGATCATCTCCTGGGCGTCAAGTGACGTGTCCTGTGCACAATGTTGTCACTCTAACAACCTTTTTCACAATTTCTTTGGCTGCAATAGTTTTGTAGACAGCTGTAAAGAAGGTGGTCTGTAATTGCTTTCCTTCTAGGCTGTGACCATGTTGGTCGGAGACCGTAGACACTGCCTCTAAAACGAGATCATCTGCCTACCCACGCAAACCTGAGACCACAACCAACAACTTTCTGCCAGTTGCCCTGAAGCTCATTCCAATTAGTAGACAATTTTACGATAAGCAGTTTGTCATTGCTTTCCGAACAGCAAATGTTCATATTACCGAAATCAACTCTAAGCCATGTCCGTTTCAACAGCATGTGACTGATGTCGAACACCTGACTCTGAATGTCGAGGAATTGGGAAACTGAGATCACTAACCCCTAAGCTACAGACACCGACTATAGTGCGTTCACAAATGTTTGCCCTCATTCACGTTCAATTTTATTTTAAAGTATCTGTTGTATCGTTATGAAATTTGTCCTGCCGTCTTATATTTACTCCCACCCAAGGAATATGTCTTTGATAGGTCCAAAGACAACTAAAATAATGGAAAGTGGTGAAATTTCTTTGATGTTTTGGTGAAAATTTTTTGAAATCACGCCAACAAACTTGTTTTACAGTAATGCACGTCAAATGTTGACGTCTCCTCAGAACATTTCCGTTCCACTGTGTGACGTGCTTTCTCATTAGGAAATTCCCATGAAAATTATATACCGCATATAAACAAACATTGAGAGCTCGTGCGTAATTTCCAGAACAAAAATTTGTTTGTTGGGTGTACATAATAATAAGGTTATATGCTAAATTTCATCAATTTCCCTCAGTTAGGTTAGTGAGTTAGGATTTTTATACGGGGACAAACATTTGCGAACGCACTATGGGATCAGAATAGGTCCAGAAAAATACTGCATTTTGGAGGATGAAAAGTAACATGTCATAAATCATCATCGTCATGTGCCATGCCGATAACCGTGGGCGATGGAAATTTGCCATTTCAGACTATCACAAGAGTCTTGAAAGAGAACTGTCTTGTTTCCCGTTTATTAAATATGCGCCATATGTCATATGATATGGCCATGTCGTCCATGTGATTATTCCTCTGTCCTCCACGTGCTCTTTTCCCATCAATTTTGCCAGTTGTCACTACGTTTTTTTTTTTTATTTTATTTATTTTTTTGTTTGTTTATTTCTCCCCATAACCTGCTCCAAGATACTTGACTGCATAGTCTCATTTCTCTTATCAATTTACAATGTTTATTTGTTTCTTCTTGTCTGATTCATTTTTTCTGCCCGCCCACTGCATTCTTAGCATTTTCCTCACATAGCCATTAGAATGTTTCTCAGCGTGTCTGCTCTATATCTTTCACATGAATATAACAGTGTAGGTTCAATATAGCACTTTAACATCCCTTACCTCGTTGCATTTGATAGATGTTTGTGTGTGTGTGTGTGTGCGTGCGCACGTGTATGTGTGTGTGTGTGTGTGTTTGCGTGTGTGTGTGTGTGTGTGTGAATCTGTTTTCCATCTTGCAAATGGATTCTTTTAATTTTTTTAATAATTTCCACAAAGGGCATTCCATCGGATGTTATGATTGTTCCGAGATAGTTGTACCCAATCACTGTAATAAATCACGTTCATTGAATGTCAGAAAAACAGTTCTAGAATGTTATATCGAGACAAAGACTGCAGCAAATGACTTCATCAGATCAATTCTGCAGAATGTCATTAAAGCTACACAACAGATCTGTTTCTTTTTGATAACTCCATTGAACCAGATTATCGGGCATTAGCTAAATAAGCAAATGGTTCAGAATTTCTAGCTAATAACAAACAAATTAACAGAGAAATAAACAATCAACCCAAATTAGGCATGATGGTTCAGATTGTGGAATGTATAAAATGTTGTAAAGTATAATATTCTTCTTCTTCTTCTTCTTCTTCTTCTTCTTCTTCTTCTTCTTCTTCTTCTTCTTCTTCTTCTTCTTCTTCTTCTTCTTCTTCTTCTTCTTCTTCTTCTTCTTCTTCTTCTTCTTCTGCTTCTCTTCTTCTTCTTCTTCTTCTTCTTCTTCTTCTTCTTCTTCTTCTTCTTCTTCTTCTTCTTCTTCTTCTTCTTCTTCTTCTTCTTCTTCTTCTTCTTCTTCTTCTTCTTCTGCTTCTTCTGCTTCTTCTTCTTCTTCTTTTCTTCTTCTTCTTCTTCTTCTTCTTCTTCTTCTTCTTCTTCTTCTTCTTCTTCTTCGTCTTCTTCTTCTTCTTCTTCTTCTTCTTCTTCTTCTTCTTCTATTTCTTCTTCTTCTATTTTCTTCTTCTTCCTCCTCCTTCTCGTCTTCTGCCTCACCCTCCTTAACCTCCACTGTTTCTCCCAGAACTTACGTCAATGCGTGTCAACTCCCGGTGACTTTGATGTCATCAAGTCGTACTGAGCAAACCGGATATACTGTAACGGGCTAAACACTAATGCACTTTCCACAATTGCGTTGCTAGACACTGGAAGTACCGTCATTTCCTGTGACGCACGCAACAGTAAGGAACACGTAGAGCACATTACCGTGTCCCGGCATCCATGTATGAAATTAGTTCAGACAGAAGAATAATAAGCAGCATTATCCAAGTCACTAGAAAATGTATCTATGATATCTTCTCTGCGTTCCTAGGGCACGTATGCGTGAATGACGTCGACATCAATGGGACTGTCTAGCCGTTTCTCCATTACCATGCCCCGTTTAAGCAGCAAAATAAAGAAGTTACAGTTAGGGACCATTCCAGTCTCAGATTAGTAATCCCGTGACCGAATCAGCAACGTTTCGAAGATTAATCTGAAAGGGATAGCCGTCCTTACGGGTACGTTAACATTGATCTGTCAGTTAACTTGACCTGTCATATTTTACCCCGCTCCGTAGTGAAGGTGTTACGGACGCAGTTCGTAATCTCGCATACCGCGTTCAAAACACAGTTCCTGGTGATTTGGCAGCAGACCGTCTTGCGCCGGTATTTTACGAAATGATATGGGTGCCGGTCGTTCATAGCAATGGTAAACTACTGAACGTAAACTTGCCAAAAGATCACAAACAGCATACCCAATGCTGGGGTGACTGCGACGTCCTGCAAATGATATGCACCTAACTTTACGTTTAGTAATATTTTGCCTGCGCTGTGGCTTAAAGGTAGTGACTGCCTGCTACAATTCCCCTACACACCGAGTCGGGGGTTCAAAATAAGCCGCAAACGATTTGGAAGCAGAGCGCCATGTGTTTATTTCAAAGTTATGAGCGTTGATCGTTCAGAAATCAATGGAAAACTACTGAACGTAAAAATTGCCCAGTAAATCACAAACAACCAAACAATGTTGGGGTTGATTGCGAAGCCATGCAGAGGACATGCAACTAACGTTTAGTCACATTTTATCTGACAGTGCTCAGTACCCTTTAATATATGTCTGCCTTTCCACATCCATTTTAATGGCTACACGTCTTGGATGATTCTCTTCCCCAGAGTTGATCAGTTTATAGTTGTCAGATGTCATTATTCCGGCCTCTTTCGATCTTCATGTAAAATAAGAGTATGCCAGCGTCAAGGCAGCTGCAGGGATGCATCTGCACACGAAGAAGATCTTGTTGAAAGAACCACAGGACTGGTCTAAAAGGATATAAATGGATGTTATCATTGAAATTGTATACAGTTTCGGAATCAATATAGTCCAGATGGCATGTTTGGCCATAAATGTAAAGCGTGACGTGTTTGCCGCTAATATCGCATTCTTTATCGGACAGCTCTGACTTAACTGTGATGTCTGCATCTGAAGTGGTTTGAAACTAGCAGTCTAGGATTGACATGATTACAACAACAGTAGGAACAGGGTTAGTAATAGCTTGTTTTAATAAACAGAGATAGCCTGGACACAGTGGTTAAGGCAATAGCTACAGAGGCAAAAGTAGTTAAAGTAAGAATTGGGACTGAATAGCTATAGCGAAAGAGATGGCTGGATTAAAATTAGGATCGTCTTTATCTTCGACAATTTGTAATCCAGTCATACGACCATTAATTAACATGTTACAGTTATTATCACCAAAAGAGTCAATCATCTCATCCGACAAAGAGAAGGCGCCATTACGAGGGTAAGTTAATAAGTAAGTCACAATTGGCTGTAGAAAAATTACTAAATATGGTAACAATTTGAAACCAGTTTATTTTTATACATACATTGTCCCTTTATTTCTCAACATAATTTCCACAAACATTGATGCATTTATCCCATCGTTTTATCAGTCCTCCCAAACCGGCTGCATAGACCTGCGTGATCTGTTTTCTAAATCACGTTTTCATTTCACATTCAACTTTAGCGTCATTCGCGAAATGTCTCCTGCCAAGGTGGGTTGTCTTTGATTATGCTGACAAATGTTTGTCCCGTAAAGCTGTGCATAGCTGGGTAGAAAAAAAAAAGTTACGAGGGGAGTCAATAAGTAAGTCACACAGTTCTGAGGGATGGCCGGTAAATGAAAACAAAGCACGCAGTTCTATGCAGCCGGACTGATAAAAAGATGGGATAAATGCATCAATGTTGGTGGAAATTATGTTGATAAATAAGGGGACAATGTATGTATACAAATAAACTGGTTTCAAATTGTTACCATATGTAGTTATTTTTCTACAGCAATTTGTGACTTACTTATTAACTTACCCTCGTACAATGCTTCCAGTCTACAACTAGTTCTTTATAAGTCACAACAAACAGAAAGCTACTGTCAGCGTCTTAGGTAGCTCCTGTAATTGGGTTCAACTGACAGGTTAAACATGTACAAGAAATCGTTAAATCAATGTGTATAGTAATCTATTTAATAGGGTATATCAGTTTACACGACAAGATTACAATTATAACAATAATATCACACAGCGCTCCGTAATACTCTCGCGTTCACAATTCGAGAATCAGCTCACACTCTAGCGCACATGCTAATCATTGCCACAATCACTCGCATTAGCAAAACACTTGTATCATATATTCGGGTCACTCTCTCTCTCTCTCTCTCTCTCTCTCTCTCTCTCTCTCTCTCTCTCTCTCTCTCTCTCTCTCTCTCTCTCTCTCTCTCTCAGTCAGACATCCTCCCTCAATCACAGTCTCGTCCCGTCTGCCGCTTCTTGCTCAGGCCAGTCGTCACCTGGTCGTTGACCTCGTGCCGTTGGTGATAGTCGTGCTGGGTTAAGTCTCTCGTCAATAATGATGTCGCCCTGTCCTTCAACCGTCTGTTGATGGTAGGCGTCCTACGTCGTACCGTCCAAGGTTAAACTGTCCTGTCATTCAAGGGCACAGTCCTGTCATTCTACCCCATGTCCTGTCTATTCATGGGCGTATAGTCCTGTCCACTCTACCCGTCTCTACCCGCACTCTACCCCTGTCCTATCTCTGTCCTCTGTCCTCTATGTCCTACCTTTGGGACCCTGACAGGCTTCCTGTCCTCCCCCCTTGTGGCACTTATATCATACATGTAAGTGACACAATGTCTCATGCCAATTAAATTAAGTTTGGACTAATTTGTCAGGGCCTAAAGGGAGTTAATGAGTTTCGTCATGGTATCTCTGGGTACAGGGTGGCAACTGTAGCTAGTAAACAGTCTGATATACTTTGAGGCACAAACCATCTGGTGATTCTTTAGTGGTACCATCTTGGCTAGTTGACAAAGAGTCTCATTCTCTCGCTCATCTTACTATTGGGAACTGATCCGGACTGAAGTAACTGTTAACTTATATTGTAGATGGGAACCTTCAATTGTAACCTTCTCAGACACTCAAAATAGTGCCACGGACAATGGTCTCTTTTTACAGAGGCTCATCAAGGAACTTCTTCCCCTGGTCTCCGTAAAATGGCATACAACCTATTGTCCAAGATGTGCGTACTCACTAATATAACTACTTTTTAACTTCCGTTTGATGGCAGTGTATCTATGTAATATCACATGTTTCATTTTAAGAGCTACTTATGTCCCTTGTTACTGTGTTAGTGTAGGATAATCTCCCGTCCCCCTTATAATAGTGACTGTAATTTATCTGTTTGTGTGGCGTATGTGAGCGATATCTTTGTGATGATGTGTGTAATAATTACAAACATATTTGTATGTTTATAATTTGTTTTGTAATATTATCTAAGTGTCATTAGCTTGGTTCTCACAGGTCATGAATCATCGTATATTTACAGTTCATGAGATGGATTTCCGAACTCTGATTCTTAGATATGTGTCTAATCGTGTGGTGTAATGGTCACATTTAAACATTTAAACTGGCACAATTCACATGCGTTGCGGATGACGTACACAATATATAACACTGAGTCAAAGGTGCGTAAAGGTTGCACCTTGTCTTTCATGCCACCATTTTAATACATGTATACTGACTGTATACTTTCATACACCTTTCATTCTCACTTTAAGTCTACATTTCCAGTTAAAATATATATATATATCTCTGAAGTTAAGTAGGAAATTTTGATTGGTTTATCTCAGTTAGTTTTAACTGTTAGAACAAAGGAATTTATCAATTGGAAAAATTTAACAAAAAGGGCTTATAACTTTAAGCTTTCGTTTTTGACCTTTTAAGTCATTATATGTACATTATATTCCGTCTAATATTAATCAATCATTAATTCATAAATGTAAAGTAATAAAACAAATTATGTTGTTAAATACTAAAGACTTAATTATATAATTTCTTTTCGATGTATGTTGTGAAAAATGTTTATATTAACAATTGTATCTGTGGAAATGTCCAAAATCCCAAAAAATCTAATTAACACTATTTTAACTGTATACTGTCACTGTAGATGTTCGCGTAGCTTAACTAAAATATCACAGTTCATTTAAAATGTGGTTACGAGGTCTGTCGATTAGTTGACTGCTTCCTCGGGCATCCTGGTAAGGAGATCGGCTAGGATGTTGCCCTTTCCTTTGATGTGTTCGATTGAATAGGAAAAGATCTGTAGGAGAAGGGCCCAACACGCTATGCGATTGTTTCTTGGCTTCCCTTCTTGGATGACGAGTAAAGGGGAGTTGTCCGTCTGTATTGTGAAAGTGTGTGCCCTAACAAATATTTAGAGAGCTTATGGACACCCGTATACGACACTAAGGCATTCCAGTTCTGCTATGCTGTACCTCTTTTCAGCTGGTGTCAACTTTCTGCTGATATAAATTACTGGATGGTCTATTCCATCATAGCGCTGAAGTAGTACCGCGGAGATGGAGGTGGTGCTGGCGTCTGTTTCCAAAATGAAAGGAATGTTTATATCAGGTGATCTTAAAATAGGTGCATTCCAAAAAAAAGTATTTTTAACCTTTTGATTGCTCTTTCTACACAAGCACTCTTACAGATTACATTGGGTTGTGATCTCACCAGTAACTTTAGAAAAACATTCATCAAATCAGCAAAAGTGTGTATGGATTTAGTACAGAATTCTATTATAGTGAAAATACATATATTTCTTTCGTGTGATGTGTGGCTTAGAGATCCGACCAAGTCGACGGGAGCCTTTTTGAATGGCTGAGAGGCCAGTCTTGTTGGCTGAACCTCTTTCCTAGGGTGGTTTACCTTTGTAACTGACTTTTGACAAATTGTACATGACTGACAATATTTTCTTATGTCAGCACAGAATTTAGGCCAGTAACAATGGGTCAAAACTCTGGCTCTAGTTAAGATATCAGTATGAAGTGGTCATGCCTGATTTATCAGTAATGCTGTCGGTATCACAGATAGTTGATTTGTCAGCAGCAATATGGCTAATGTTAACTGCAGTTGATGTGTAAGCAGTCCTGTCATCAGTGTCATTACTAACAGCAGTAGTTGAAGTAATATGAGGAACTCAGCTGTATACAATGGTAACTTTCAGTCTTTAAATATGTCTGTTGTATTGTGTGTCTTGGAAAGAGTCTTATTGTTCATGTTTTTCTCTGAGTCGGTGGGTGTTATATCAGTCTTGATGTCGTCACTAATTCCTTTGATGTTAAATGATTGGGAATGTCGTTTTCTGTTTGTGTCTTTCAGAAGGTCTTGTTTGTTTCTAGGTGGAGATAAGGCATTTGGTCCTAGATCTAAATGTAACGTTTGAGATGTTTTGTTTGCATACTGTCTGTAAGCTTGGTCGTTTTCTTGCGATATTACTTTAGTGATGGTACAAACTTTCGTAGATTTATCACGATTGTTAGTGACATTTTATTTGTTACCTTGATATGGTTAACTGGAGAGAAAGCTGCGCAATGCGCCCCAATGGAGGTTTGTATAGTATTCTTAAGGGTAGTCTCCTTTGGTTTATTGGATGGAATGGTTCTTTATGGTAATTGGATTTCTGTTTCATTGCAGTCGATTTTGTTACTGCATTAGCTTTCAGATAACTTTTTTCCCAAGTTTCAATTTCTTCACTGGAACAGTTTTTTTTTTAATCTCAGGTAAATTTCCTATAATCAAATCAGCACACGGGTTGTTTAGTACTGCATAGATGTATGTACCTGACAAAAATGGTGTGTTTACATGGGCCACAGCTAAAGGATATTTCTCAATGTTGCCTGAGAAGGTACGGCAAGTAACAAATTTGCCTGTATACTCCTTTTTGTTGACAAAGGCTTTACTCACCCCCTTAATGGTGGAACCGGAAACGAGCAAAATTTTGCACGGTTGATTGTTAACAAACCCGTTGTGGAATTTAAGTTTTCCTCTTGATGAGGCAATGGCATTAACATTTTCATATAAACATGGTACAGAATGGCCACAGTTCAAAATGCCATCTGTGTGGAACTTGTTACATGTTATACATTCATCAAAGTTAAATACATCAATCAGTTCTAAATTATTCACTTCTTGCTGTTCTATCTCACATTCACTTTCGCTGTATGAACTTGATGTATCAGTCAGTGCAGCGTTCACGCTTCTTAAAATTTTTCGTCATCCACACTGACCTGAGTAATGTCCCCAACTGCGACAAAAATAACAATTGGTAACTCTTCTATACTGGCTACGTTTAGGTTGTTGCTTTTTGACAATCATTTCTAGATGTGCTTGATACCCTGGGTTTCTATCATACATTTCAAAGTGGCCGTGTAACAGTTTGCAGTATGTGCAGGGATTTAATTTTGGCTTTGATTTATCTCTGTAGGTGAATTATTTTTGCTGTTTAACGTTCACAGCAGCTGCTACTTCATTCTGACTAGAATTTAATATGAAAATATCCCTATTTGTTGTGAAGGAGGCTTATCCTTTTTTCTCTAACTTCTCGATGTTTTTACAGTCGCTCTGTTGCAGGAACTTACTAAAAGAAGTAAGTACAAATGTTATGATTTTGTTCATTATAACTAGATCTTTTAATGTGTCGAAACGTTTGTTAACTTTGGCCGCTGCTATCCATTTACAAAAAAGTATCTTGCACTTCAGACACATAATTGTTGCAGAGTAGCGAATTGATGAAATCAGATATAACATAACTCCAGCAGTACAACATTTAATAGTAGTTGCTTCGGGTTTACAGATTCATATAAATATGTAGATTAATAACAGAGGTCCAGATATATCAACGATACTTGCTGGTGACTTAAACATGACCTCGCTCTAAGACTGCTGGCTCATAACTCTCTGTTGCTATCCCCTAACGTCACGCGTGAGCATCCCTAGTTATTTACATTTTCCCAGGGTGCTCCCGTGTGCACTGAAGTTTAGCCCCTTTTTCTCTTGCACGCCAACTTAGATTCCCTTAACAGAGACAGAGACTCTGTTATATTCCGTCATACCCTCAACGAGACTTTTCCCCGAAAAGTCTTAGAACCCAAAACCTACCTTAACATACTCAACCCATAACCGCTAAATTCTAAAACACAACCAAAAAAATCTAAGTAACATATAACCTGGGACTTTCTATAAGCCTCTACGATTGCTTATCACCGGAGTCTTCCTGACTCTTACTATCTTTATCAATTACTACCTGTCAAAGTCTTGCTTAGGGCAAGAACTATGGCTCGTATCTTGACAAGTGTGATACTAAATATGCTTATCAAATAACACGAGGCTAACAACCGATAATATAATTCGCGCAATTTATTCGCGCACTGCACACATCAGAAACAATGCAAGCTTCGCGCAATCACGATTCACAATATCCAATAGATTATAAATGCAAGCAATCAATACATCAATATAATAATACATCAATGCACTCCACTTACAAGTCACACAGACAGGCGTTCCATCTCCAACGGTCATACAGGCTAGCTATCAAGACATGCATAAAACTCTCAAGCCGCATTCACACGTCAGTCCGTTACGGCCCCCAAGCCTAGTCTGGCTGGACTTTTAGCACACACCTCAGTTGTGCTCGAGTCAGCCCGCGTGACCCCTCAATGTTCACGCTGTGTTCCAGCTGACCGCCGACTGCTTAGTATCGCTCAGCGTTGATTGCCTGGCGTTGTTGACGACGCCGCGTTATAGCTGTAGTGCTTATCATAGATCAGCGTTGCATTGTCGGGCGTTGGTGCAGACAACGCGTTATAACTCTGGGTGAGACTCTGACATTCTCCCCCCTTCATTCTCATGAAAGGTTTTCCTTTCATGTACTCTATATAGCTGTTCTTTATCTTGTCAGAATCGAACTTTGTACTTCATCTGACGTGAACCTTTGGTTTGTCTTAATATGTACTGGTGATTAGTAAACAATATGCATACGATCCCCATGCCTACCCATCAAGTATACTTGTCAAGTACAATCAATTCCATGGTTTTTACCTCGCTGAGACACAGCCAGTCCGGTAGGTTACGGCTAACTTGCCCCTACCTCTCAACCAAAAAGAAAAATTACAAATAATCAGGTCAGCCTGTGAGTATCTACCTATAAGATAACTCCGACATTGGACATCTACCCTTATCTAATAGAATATCCAATGAAGGTCTTCAGTTTTGGTAAGTTTTCCCATATACACATGACGTCACATTGACGTGATACCTATTAGGCAAACATGGTAGTTTCAATACATATTTACACATCACCAACAATATTTAGTTATGTCCCTTGGTTATGGAACAAAAGTTAGGGACAGTAATTTTATCATGCTTTCAACAAAATAAATTACAAGTAACATTTTCTTTCTTAGTGTCATAATTTGATCCTCCTTGACAAAAGTGCACAAAAGGTCACTCTTGTGAAAAAGTAAATCAAGCTACGATGCTGAGATTACATCTAACAAAACGCGTCATATACAATTTCGTATATGGAAATGTTTCATACCCAAATTTTCATACAATTGTCATAAATTTATAAACATTTTAGTATGGTATGCTAACTTTCAAATTAATATGGACATCTAACGGAAGTGTAGAGCTGTGTTGTTGCACATTCAAGGTCTCTCGTTTTAGATGGACTTTAAATATACGGAGCACCCAGATCTTGTCATCAGCTGTTGGATAGCTTCTTCCGTCTTATTCTCGGATTAGGTTGTCAAGGTCATCATTCGTACTTGTTAAAACGTCGTGGACCATCTTTGTAGATGTACTCAGGATTACTTGGCGCTGTTCAAGCTCAGTAAGTCTTTGGGTCCTGTAGTACTGTCCTGTGACACTTGTGGTGTCTATTTCTTATAATACTACATATTTACAATAGTAATGGCATTCTTTCACATCTCTCACAATTATCCGACACATTCATTCACATAATAATAATAATATGTACACAATATATTTACAATGGGAGATTAAATCTTCCCTATCACACTGTTCTTCACAGCGTAACTGACATGAAGTCACAATTGGCTGTGGTGTTGAGCACTATTTACGTTGCAGTTTATACACCATCTGCAATGTGCTCGGGTGTTACCTGGCTATTGGGTGAGTCGTATGGACATCTCGATAGAAGATCGGCTAGTGAGTTATGTGAGCCTTGTATATGTCTGATTTCGAAGCTATAGTCCTGTAGAAGAAGGGACCATCTAGCCACTCTGTGGTTACTTGGGGTACCACTGGTGATGAATGTCAAAGGACTATTGTCTGTTTCAATAATGAAGTGTTTACCTAAAAGAAATCAAGAGCGAGGGCTTCAAGTTCCGGCGTGCTGTAATTTCGTTCACTGGTGTTCAATTTCCGGGAGACGTTGTATACTGAGTACAATATTTGGTCGTGCTCTTGAAGCAGTACCCCTCCAATGGCTACGGAGCTCGCATCGCATCTTAGCCTGAAAATAGTGCTAAGATCAGGTAATTTTAGAATAGGTTCACTGGAAAAATAAGATAGTACTTTCGCAAATGCAGGCCTTAAACATTCGCTATTTACAATGACATTTGGATGTTTGTTTGTTAGTAAATCAGTGAAACATTTGGTCAATTCAGCAAAATGAGGAATAAATTGTCTATAAGTAATTCAAAAGACCTAACACACTTCGCAACTCTTTTTTGGTTGTCGGAAGCGACAATTTCAAAATTCTAGACATGATGTTATCGTCAGTTGATATGAAGCCATTTGAGATCTTATAGCCCAAAAATGTAATTTCTTGAAAGGCTATATCAACTTTGGATGGTTTTATTGTCAGTCCATGTTGTCTAATCCTGTCGAATGTCTGCTGTAGTGCTGTTATGTGGTCTGTCATGTTCTTTGTATGTATGCAAATGTCGTCCATGTACCAAATGATGTTGGAAATGCCTGTCAAAAGTCGTCTTGTCATTCTGACAAAGGTTGCTGGAGCATTAACTAGCCCGAATGGCAACTTGCACCATTCGTATAGTCCCCAGGGTGTGGCAAATGCTGTCAGATATATGCTGTCAGCATGTACAGGTATTTGCCAGTAACCTTTTGTCATGTCAAGTTTAGTAAAGTAACGTGAGTCAGTCAGTTCAGTTAGTATGTCTTCACAGTTGCTCATTGGTTCTAAATCCAACTGTGTAATGCTGTTGAGTTTCCTATAGTCAACACAGAGTCTTATTGTGTTGTCCTTTTTCTTCACAATGACAATCGGTGAACAAAAATGTGATTGTGAACGTCGGATGATATGGTTTGCTTCTAAGTCAATAATTTCTTGGTGTAATTTGTCTTTGTAGTGTATAGGAATGGAATATGGTCTGCATTTTATTGGGATGTCAGACGTCAAAATAATATGATGATGCACTAAGTCTGTCTGTCCTGGGTTGTTAGAAAAAATTGTACTGTATTCTTGTAATACTTGTCTGCAACTGTCGGTCTGTGTCTGCGTCAGTTTGGGATTTACCTTTATGTCCTGTAGGTTGGTTGTCGTGTCCAGTACTGGTGTTGGTATCTCGTCAGTATCGTTGTCGTCTGTCTGGTCCACTATTGTTGTGCTTGCTGTAGTCTCTACTTGTTCGTCGTCCCTGTGGTAGTATGGTTTAAGCATGTTAATATGAAAAATCTTGTGTTTGTCCCTAACTGCAATTTCGTAATCTACTGTCGAAATTTGTCGTAACACTTTAAACGGTCCTTGCCAAGAGTCTGTGAGAAGATGTCTGTCACTTGGCAATAGAAGAAGAACGTCCTGTCCTGGCGTCAGAGTAATGGTTCTATTTCCTCTGTTAGCGTATTGTCGGTAGATAGCACCAGATTTTTGTAGTGCTTCTTTCGCTAACACACATGATTTCATAATTCTATCGCGCAATGATATTACATGTTCATACGATGAAATGGGTGTAGATATGGTTTTACTTTCAGTCAGCATAGACTGGTACAACGATAATGGGCCGCGTGGTTTGGCACCATATACTATTTCAAATGGTGAGAATCCAGTGCTGGAATGTGGCACTTCCCTATATGCAAATAAAATAGCAGGTAGATACGTGTCCCAGTCTTCGGGATGTTCTTGGGTTACTTTTGAGAGCATATGTTTAAGATCGCCGTTGATCTTTTCTATGATACCCGTGGAGTGTGGGTGGTACGGGCTGTTAAAGCATTGCTTCACCCCCAACATCTTAGTAAATGCTTGTGTAGCTGCGGCAATAAACTGGCTACCCCGATCTGAAAGGATGGTATCAGGGAATCCTACCCTTGCAAAAATATGGAAGAATACTTCCATGATGTCTTTGGAAGTTATATTCTTCATCGGAATGGCTTCTGGCCACCGACTACATAAATCAATTATTGTAACAATATATTTGTTTCCTCTTGATGTTATGTGGTTAAGAGGACCAACTATATCGACCGAGATCTTTTCAAACGGTCTACTTGCCAAATCAGTGATTTGCAGTTCTGCTTGCGGGTGTTTCCCCTTTTTAACAAGCTTTTGGCAGATGTCACACGATCTGCAATACAATTTGGTATCACTGCAAAATTTAGGCCAATAGAATTGAGTAAGTAACCTTGCTCGTGTTTTAGCATACGCCATATGCCCTGCAAAGGGTATGTCATGCGCTAGCTGTAATGCTTGGTTGCGGTTTTCTGAAGGTAGCACCGTTTGTTCTGTAGTGCTAGAACCTTTGGTATAGTACCGTGTCAGAATTCCGTTTTTCAGAGCAAAATACCATTTAGCGTTCTTTGCTACTCGTGGCTTTTGGCCTATTAATTTAAAATACTTTTGCAACGATCGATCGGCTTTTTGAGCTGTTATAAATTTCTCCCTGGTTGTTTCAGGAGATGTTACAACTGGGCTTATTAGCTGTAAAGCCTCTGTCTGATCGATTCGATCTTGCATTTGAGCAGTAGATCTGGTTACTGCATTTGTAATATCAAGGTTATCATGTACATTACAACTTGGTGTTACATTCAAACAACTACATTCCTGTGATGACATTGCCGAATTGGCATACATACATTCATTTACAGGTGGTAATACATCATGAATGGTGATTTGTGATGATGGTGAAATGGTATTATCAATGTTACAAGTGACAGTGGATATAATACTGTCATGTGGCATATCATTCACCTCTGGAAGGTTACCAATGATGACATCGCAACAAGGATTGGTCAATGCTGCGCATTTGACCTTTCCGGTGAGGAATGGTGTACTTATGTATGCCCATGCAAGCGGGTATCTCTCGATGTTACCCGAGAAAGTTCTGCATGTAACATATTTACCACTATATTGTGATGGTAAGATATAGTCTCTCTTAATGCCAATGAGGGTACTGCCGCTATCCCGTAAAACGGTGGCAGCTCTACCATTAATATACCCATGGTGGATATTTAATTTACCTTGGGAGTTGACTACTAAATTGGCTTCCTCATTTGTAACAGGAATGGAATGGCCACATGTCAAAATGCCATCCTCATGAAATTGATCACAGATAGTACATTTGTCGTGTTGAAACACATCAATAGAATGTGCTGCGTTTACAGTTTGATCTTCTACACTTTCATCTTCTGATGAGGAACTATCAATCATGGCTGCATTCGCCTTTCTGGACATAGCTTTGGCTTTACAATCTTTCCGCCAGTGGCCGAACGCCTTACAAAGGAAGCATTTGGTGGCACG
Source organism: Cepaea nemoralis (assembly GCA_014155875.1). NCBI lineage: Eukaryota > Metazoa > Mollusca > Gastropoda > Stylommatophora > Helicidae > Cepaea > Cepaea nemoralis. The sequence goes on from JACEFZ010000408.1 coordinate 232,015, forward strand.
TCTGTATATCTTTCTTTCTTTGTCTTGCTTCGCTATGTAGTTTTGTAAGTAAGACATGTAACCAGGATGTTGGTCACACATATCAGTTTCGATGTGTGACAAATGACAATATTTGCATTTGTTAACCTGTTCCGAAGATTGCCTATAGGGCTTTTGTTTGTTGTAGGGCAATGACTTAGATCTATCATATGTAGCGGCTGCTACAAAGTCTGTGCTAGTCAGACCAGTAATGAAACATTGCTTATTGGCTGAAAAATAACCTGAGCCACGACTTTCAATCTGTTGTACACTTTCACACTGACATTCTAATAGAAATTTTGAAAATGGAGGTGGGAGAGATGTGATAATTTTATCTCTCAAAATAAGATCTGTCAATTTATCAAAATTACCATTCACTTTGGCTGCTGACAGCCACTTAGAAAAAACATTCTGTATTTCTGAGATGTAATCAGAGAACGTTTGTGTTGGTTTCGGAGACAATTTACCAAACTGTTCTCTGTAGCCTGCTTCATCTAGCAGAAAATGAGACATAATTTTTGTCTTAATATAATAATAATCTTTCTTCAGGTCATTTGGAATCGACTCTATCACTTTCAGAGGTTTTCCAGAAAGACTTCTCATGTATATTATACTCCATTCTGACTTTGGGATCTGGTAATGATCCATAATACATTCAAAATGTTGTGTGAAAGCTGCTATGCAATCACCTGTGGTGTAACTTTTAATCAGCCCTTGGTATTTCTTATATGGCTGATCGTTGTCAGATTTTCTATCTTCCTTTTCTTTGGAAGTTTCTGCTTTCAGCTGTTCAATTTTTAGCTGTACTTCAAGCTCTTCACGTTTATTTCGAGCATTTATTTCAAGTTCTTCTTTCTTGGTTTGGGCTAAGATTTCAGCTTTTCTTATTTCTGCCTCTGTTTCTGCTTGCTTAAGTTTTAAAGCAGCGTCTGACTCTGCCTGTTTAAGTTTTAAAGAGGCTTCTGCCTGTTTAACGCAGTATCTGATTCTGCCTGTTTAAGTTTTAAAGCAGTATCTGATTCTGCCTGCTTAAGTTTTAAAGCAGTATCTGATTCTGCCTGCTTTAAAAGATCTTTCGGCTGCTCTCTCATCACGTTCATTAATCTTTTCCTGTAATAGGAGGTATTCTGCAAACTTTTTCTCACTCCAGGCTCCTTAACTCTTCACCAGAAAGGTTCATCTTTAAACCCATTTCGATGTACTCGTTTAAACTAGACATGATGAACAAAATGTATGATGAAATAGATAGACACAAAATTAATAACGTTGTTAGTAATTTAAGTTCAAAATTTTACAGTACTTAATATTACAGCTTATGTTTAGGCCTGCTGAACGAAAATATAAGGAAGAGAAAAAAAAAATTTTTATACTCAAGTACTCCTGGGACAATGTGTCGGACAATGGCTGCTCAGTACTGCCCGGAACCACACTGGTTTTTAATTCAGGTCGACCAAAAAATTTCGGAGTTTACGAGGGACAGGTGTAGATGACACCAAACAACCTGTTGTTTTTGGAGCAAGAGAAATTAGAACATGTGCAAGTGTGTGGTGTATGTAATGTCACTTAAGTTTTTGTAGGTTTGTATGTCGTTAAGTATTGTTGTTAGTCGTATCACCACACTCAACAACTCTCTTTTCACACTTTCCAAACGTTCCGCTTACACTACTACTACTCAATGACATTCTAGGACATGGCCGCCATTTTGTTTTTATCACTTCAATAACTCGGTTGAAATTTACTAAGTCCAAAAACGCTACTTATGGTTTCCTATAAATTAACTCGAAAGATGGTATTTATCTGTTAAATTATAACCTACACGCTCGCATTTGTTCAAAACTCGCACTTTATACAGATAATCTGATTCACACAAAAAAAAAACTCGACAACAGTCGCCATGTTTGCATTCATTTAACACTCTATTTTTTTTGGTATTTCACGGTTCAAATCCAATGAGGACGTAGACCCCACGTTCGCACTTGTCAAAGTCTTGCTTAGGGCAAGAACTATGGCTCGTATCTTGACAAGTGTGATACTAAATATGCTTATCAAATAACACGAGGCTAACAACCGATAATATAATTCGCGCTATTTATTCGCGCACTGCACACATCAGAAACAATACAAGCTTCGCGCAATCACAATTCACAATATCCAATAGATTATAAATGCAAGCAATCAATACATCAATATAATAATACATCAATGCACTCCACTTACAAGTCACACAGACAGGCGTTCCATCTCCAACGTTCATACAGGCTAGCTATCAAGACATGCATAAAACTCTCAAGCCGCATTCACACGTCAGTCCGTTACGGCCACCAAGTCTAGTCTGGTTGGACTTTTAGCACACACCTCAGTTGTGCTCGAGTCAGCCCGCGTGACCCCTCAATGTTCACGCTGTGTTCCAGCTGACCGCCGACTGCTTAGTATCGCTCAGCGTTGATTGCCTGGCGTTGTTGACGACGCCGCGTTATAGCTGTAGTGCTTATCATAGATCAGCGTTGCATTGTCGGGCGTTGGTGCAGACAACGCGTTACAACTCTGGGTGAGACACTGACACTACCCCATCACTACTTAACTTCTCCTGAGATCCATAGCCAACTGCTACCAGCACCCACAATACAACTTTACTCAACCACTCATGGGTTGTCCTATAACTATCTGCCTTCACTCCTCCAATATTACTTAAGTCTTAAAACTACATAAGTTACAACCTTGCATGAACTTTAGCTATCCGCCTATTCATCATTCAACACTTCTTCTTCAATGTTACTTCTTCTTCTCATGCTATCAGCTTAAACCACTTTTCATCATGTACATACATATCAATATCTGATCTCGACCATAAAAATTCAAAACGCCACACTCTTCTGAAAATGTCGTCATCACCAACAGGTCTATGCCACTAATCATTACCTCAGCATTACCAATTCTCCACATTCAACCAACTTGAAACCACTCGTACTAATCACACGATAGGAAGATAAAGAATCGGTGGCCACCGGAAAGCGAAGAACAAGAACTCTTCCTCACAAAACCCTACTCACATTTACCCCCCCCCCCCCCCCCCCCATGTCACCCTGAGACTTTATGCAGTAAAGTCTAAAAAAAAAAAACCAAATACATATCTCTCACAATTCAATTATACCACTTATTATGGCAATTTCATATCATATCTCCGAATCTCACCTAAATTATTTAATCTCTGACTAATACAGTTTGCGCTGATATCCCCAGCATCAAACACCAAAAATATTATCCACCCCAAAATGTCTATATATTACAGACACTACTGATATTATGGTTCTGAACCTTACCTCAGCCATAACAACCTCGAATTGTAATGTCAACCACAAAACACATCCCGAGGACACAAATCAAAGGGTCCATTATGGGCCCTACCACTCAAAACCTCCTCCAACATTATAAACATCCCCTACTAAAATATTCATATAACTTAATCTCTTACCATTACATACACCCCTTCAGCAACTCGGGAATACTTCATATCAGCTTCCCTATTATATCTCGCTTAATCAAGGCATAAGCTAAACATCTTAGCAACCCAATAATTAATGTCCATTTGTTATGGCATTACCTCCTAAAACCTCCACTTGTCAATTCATGCAACCCAAAATACCGCCACTGAACTCATGTCTGTGACGTTCTAACCTATCTACTCCATCTTATCTCTGTCTATCTATTATAGACCTATATATTACTCATACTTTTACTTTATGGCTCTCTTAACTCATGTCCATTTGGTGTATGCTGTAACCACAGCACCTCCCAAAAATTAATATCGCTGTTCACTTACTGTAAACTTAACTTCTACTCTCATCAGGCTTATTATAGTTGACTGCAGACATGGCGATAATATCCTTATGGTTGTCACTAAAACATCTAACCTTCTTCTTATCTACACCTCTATCCCTCACGCTCCGGTCCGGGACAACTTCAATGTCTTTACCTGAGGAAACTGACATATCAGTCGTACCCCTATTGACTATCAGACTATTTATATTCCTCTCCCTAGTACTTTTCATCAGCTGTCTTTTGACGTCCTTGGTTTTCGTCTGTCTGTCTTCCTTAATTTTAACAGTGTCTCTCTTTTCTACTTTCAGCTGAGTTGGTTTTGATTGAATTTCTACTAGGTCGGTTTGACTTCCCTTCGTTATCTTGCTGGTTGGTTGTACCTGGACTTTCTTTTCTACTGTATCAACTTGCGTCTGTGTGTTCCGTTCTACCACCTCAATCACATACGTCTGAGTCTCTTGGTCTATTTTCTTTACTACTACCGTCGTCTTCTTTTCCTGTCTAACAGTCAGATTTGCAACCACCTTAGGAGTGGTTGAATTTCTTTTTATGTGTTCTACTCTGTCCTTCGACCCTGACTTCAGATACTGTCTCCGTCTTTGCTCAAACCAATAGTCTCGTCTTTTTCTAGCAGTTATACTATTGGATGTCCAATTCCATTGTTTTCTGGAAGAGTTTCTCTCAGGGCCATTCCCGAACCTATGACACTTATACCAGTCCGACATTTCACAATTACGCGCCCTTTCACCGCCTTGTACCCTATAAACATCGGGTCTTGGTTCGCCGTAACCAACTGCATAAGCAGAATCATATTGTCTTCTGTCTGTATTAAGTACTGGCTGTCTCCTGTTATTCTTTACTACTCTATTGCAGTCTACCTTAAATCTATAAGTCTCTTGCTCCTTCGTTCTTCTCTGTAACGTTTCTACAAAATTCTTGACCTCACTAACTGCCACTTTTAACTCTCCCAACCAAGCACTTACGCGCCTTAATTCTGTATGAAGGTAGTTCATACTTATTTCTCTGTAATTTATCTCAAGCCAAAACAATATGCATGCTTCTTCTTCTATATATTTCTTGGTACCTATAATGAAACCTCGCCTTGCTGTTTCAAAACTGTGTCCAACTTGGATATGGGTCTACCTACTTCGCCGAGTACTTGTTCTAACGAAAGGTCCTGATATTCTATTGCAAATTTGTACTAAACAAGTCAATATAATAATAATATGTTAATATAATAATATGTTAATTAAAATTATCAGGTCCTATAATCTTCTAATACTACAATATTAAATTTATACTTTACAAGTGTTGGCTGTCAGCGATCAGGGTCCCTGCCTGTAGTTAGACACTCGTCGAAAACTGCGTATTAATGGTTCTCAGGTTTCGCTCTTGTATGCTGAGAGGCGCGGTTAAACGTATCTGGCAGCCAAGGACTCGAACAAAGATCGATAAGGCGGGCTTTGATACCCCGTAAGGATCGATAAGGTGGGCTTCACTACCCCGTAAGGATCGATAAGGTGGGCTTCACTACCCCGTAAGGATCGATAAGGTGGGCTTCACTACCCCGTAAAGATATTGAAACCGATTCAGCAAAGCGGACTTCACAACCGCATAAAGATATTGAAACTGATTCAGCAAAGCGGACTTCACAATCGCATGAAGATATTGAAACTGATTCAGCAAAGCGGACTTCACAACCGCATAAAGATATTGAAACTGATTCAGCAAAGCAGACTTCACAACCGCATAAAGATATTGAAACTGATTCAGCAAAGCGGACTTCACAACCGCATACAAATATTGAAACTGATTCAGCAAAGCGGACTTCACAACCGCATACAGATATTGAAACTGATTCAGCAAAGCGGACTTCACATCCACATAAAGATATTTAAGGTTGATCTGTTCCACTGCCAGTTAAGGTCGGCATTTTGGAAACTTCTTGAAGTCCGTTCAGCAAAGATCTGATAACGTGCTAGTGTTTCAGAGGCACCGCATTTTCCAAACACTTGCAGTATGAACGAATGGCTGTATTAAATATAGTGGCCCAGTACCTCCGTAATGTACCGCGACAAATGAAGTTGTTTAGACTTGTCCTCGGCACCATTTCGCGTATGTTGCAGAGTAGCGAATTGATGAAATCAGATATAACATAACTCCAGCAGTCTCTTGATGTACAACATGTAATAGTAGTTGCTTCAGGTTTACAGATTCATATAAATATTGTAGATTAATAACAGAGGTCCAGATATATCAACGATACTTGCTGATGACTTAAACATGACCTCGCTCTAAGACTGCTGGCTCATAACTCTCTGTTGCTATCCCCTAACGTCACGCGTGAACATCCCTAGTTATTTACATTTTCCCAGGGTGCTCCCGTGTGCACTGAAGTTTAGCCCCTTTTTCTCTTGCACGCCAACTTAGATTCCCTTAACAGAGACAGAGACTCTGTTATATAATCAATGAAGGTTTGGCTATGTTTTGGGCTTAATTTTGAAAATTGAAGTTGAAAACCCGGAGCGTCTAGGAGAAAATGCTGCATTATACGATTACGGACATAGTCATAATCTTTCCGCAGTTTTTGCGGTATGGTTTCTATGACTTTTAGTGGCTCAAAGGCCAGATTTCCCATGTATATAAGGGACCAATTTGCCCTGGGAATCTCATGATATTTCATTAGTGTTTCAAGATTCTCGGTCCACGCCGAAATGCTATCCCCGGCACAAAACGGTTTAATTTTGCTTTGGTATTTCTTGAATGTTTGTTCTTCTTCTTTGTTCTTTAACTTCTGAGTTGTAATCTGCACCCGCGACTCTATTTCCATTTGCTTTAAATTAATCTGCGTGTCAGCTTCGATCTGCTTTGCCTGTAGATCTGACTCTTTCTGCTTTGTAGCCTGCTTCTAATTCTAACGTTTTTCTGTTCGCGTTCTTGCGCTCTTTATTCTTTTTGTAAGATGGTAATTTCCTTAAATTTACTTTCACTCCATTCTACCAATTTATTACCTGAGTATTCTAGCTGTTTTCCTAATTCAACGCAATCTTTTGAATGTTGACATTCTCAAAGCTACAATTTAGAATAATATAAGTGCAAACTGTGTTATTTTCCTTAGATTAAATGGGTAATTTACATGTATCAATAACAAAAAGAAATTGTGCTTGTCTAGAAAACAATCAGAAGGAAAAAACGTCGATACTTAGCTGGGATTTGATGACTTCAGCGCTCTCTGACGATTTGCGAATTCTTGCAACAAATTTTGTACATCAGCAATACTTGGTGAACAAGAACTTGTTACAGGAAAAATTTTACACTTCCTGTTGTTGAGAAAGAAAAATATTAGTATTGTCTGTCAAATGTCATACGTCTGAGGAGAGAATGCTGATTAATACAATTTGTAGCGTAGTGAATCAGTTTAATGTTTGTATGTTGATCGTCTTTGTCATATATTTCTAACTTATTCTGTATGTGTGAGTGATATAACTGTAAAGTTGTCTGTGTCGTAATTTGGTAGTTTTACTTGGTGAAACAACGAACAGTTGAAACAATCTATTATTCTGTCTTAGGGTTTCGCGAAAACGGACGAGAAGCCCTCATTAATTACCTGTCAGCGTCTTAGATAGCTCGTGTAACTGTGTTCAACTGACAGGTTACATATGAACAAGAAATCGTCAAATCAATGTGTATAGTAATCCATTTAACAGAGTATATCAGTTTACACGACAAGAATACAATTATAACAATAATATCGCATAGCGCTCCATTATACTCTCGCGCGGTCACAATTCGAGAATCACCTCACACTCTAGCGCACAGGCTAATCATTGTCACAATAACTCGCATTAGAAAAACACTTGTATCATATATTCGGGTTTCTCTCTCTCTCTCTCTCTCTCTCTCTCTCTCTCTCTCTCTCTCTCTCTCTCTCTCTCTCTCTCTCTCAAACAGTCAGACATCCTCCCTCAATCACAGTCTCGTCCCGTCTGCAGCTTCTTGCTCAGGTCAGTCGTCACGTGGTCGTTGACCTCGTGCCGTTGGTGATAGTCGTGCTGGGTTAAGTCTCTCGTCAATAATGATGTCGTCGCGTCCTTCAACCGTCTGTTGATGGTAGGCGTTCTAAGTCGTACCGTCCAAGGTTAAACTGTCCTGTCATTCAAGGGCACAGTCCTGTCATTCTACCCCATGTCCTGTTATCCATGGGCGTATAGTCCTGTCCACTCTACCCGTACTCTACCCCTGTCCTATCTCTGTCCTCTATGTCCTACCTTTGGGACCCTGACAGCTACCGACTACTGCGACAATGAAGGGAAAATAATCTTCTGTGTCTTCGCTGGCATTCAAACAGTTCTGCCAACTGAATCAATTAAGCGTTCGATTTAATTACATATTTTTTTTCCTGAAAGACAAAAAAAATTTTTTTTAAATCGTGGCAACCAAGAATCTCGACAGCATTTTTTATGCATAGTTAATTATTTCAGTAAAGAAAATGTACCGGAAAACCGGAACGTTGGCAATCATACTTAATTATCAATTTCTATGGCTTACAGACAGTTATATTAATAACCTTGGCCTGGGTTGGTTATGTTTCCTTCACAGGTTTGAAGCATTTCATCGTTAACTGTCACCAACACCATGCACGGAGGCTGGAATAGAACATAAATAAGTTAGTTGCATATGCTTTACAGGACGTCGCAGTCAACGCCAGCATGTTTTGGCTGTTTGTGATTTCTTGGCAAGTTTACGTTCAGTAGTTTACCATTGCTTTCTGAACGACCGGCACTCATACTATTGTTTGGAAGTACCAACGCAAGACTATTTGCTTCCAAATCGCCCGTAGCTGAGTGTTCGAACGCGGTATGCGGGATTACGAACTGCACCCGTAACTCCTTTCGCCTCAGAGCCGGCTAATGGAACATAATATAATAGAATAACGCAAACCATAACGGGGTTGGGGGGTGGGGAGTGTGGGAGTAGCGTCATTAAGAGGCACGAGGTTGCCCTGTAACTCCAAAAGGGCTCTTCTACACGCCTCAAGGCATAATTCGTCTATGGTTCTAGCCCCATGCTTTTATAGGCCCAATGGAGGGGGGATTATTACACCGGATACTCTTCATTTTCTGAAATGCAACTTTGGCTTTTATATTTTGCTTGTAATCTGTGTCAGCAACTCTAGTCTGAAGGTATAATTTCCGAAAATATCTGAATTTATTTATTGTCTTGTTTACGCACGTTCCCTTCACGGAGTTCGGCGTGGCTGAGAGTTTTAACCCGCTATAATTTTTTTTCCGTCTGGCAGCCGCGTTGTGGATTTGTTTTACCCGGCGGTCAGTTGGACTTAAATGTCGACTTCTCGTCCAGAAAGCAATGGCAAACTACTGAACGTTAAATTGCCTAGGAAATAAAACTGGGGTTGGTCGTACAGTCCAGCAAAGCACATTCAATTTGTTGTTGTAAGACATATTTGGTGTTAATTGAAGTGTTTATGCTATTACGTATCATACACAAGCTTAACTGAAGGAAGTCTGTATAAACTGGCAATGCCGGTTTGATCAACTGAGTGAATAGTAGGGGGCCAATGGCATTTAAACAGGATACTGTGGTGAGATACGCCTGTCAACAAAGATGTGGTTATATGCTTGTCTGAGATCGGTTGCATGAGACTGAAGCGTTCTCACACAGTGATTTGAGACTGTAGGCCTGCTTATACTGTTGTTTGAGACTGTAGGTGTGCTTATATTTATACAATTGTTTGAGACTGTAGTGTTCTTATACAATTGTTTGAGATTGTAGGTGTCCGTATATAGTTGTTTGCGACAGTAGGTGTCCTAATATAGTTCTTTGAGACTGTACACGTGCTTATATTTATGCAGTTGTTTGAGACTAATAGCGTTCTTATACAATTGTTTAAGACTGCAGGCGTCCTAATATAGTTGTTTGAGACTGTAGCGTTCTATACAGTTGTTTGAAATGTAGTCGTCCTTTTACAGTTGTTTGAGACTGTAGTGTTCTCATACAGTTATTTGAGACTGTAGCATCCTTAATCTCATCTCATCAGGTTCCTCTTGTACCTTGCGGTGTCGGGGTGAAGCATAAACAGCGGGAGAGTGCCCATGTATAGGCTTCATGTATCGAGGTTCCATGGTCTCTGTAATTCCTTTTCCATCGTTTACGTGGTCGGCTTCTTCCTCTTCTTCCGTCTGGTCTCTATATCGTTGCTTGTTGAGGTATACTGTTAGTTGGTAATCAAGTTATATGGCTAAACCATTTAACCTACTGTTTTATGATAAAGCCGGACTCCGTGGCGAAGGTGTTACGGAAACGATTGGTAATCCTGTATACCCAGGTTCGAAATACAGCGGTGCTGGGTTTTTTTCAAAAAAAGTATAGGCGCCGGTCGTTCAGAAAGCAATGACAAACTACTGAAAGTAAAACTTGCCCAAGAATCACGAACAACCAAAATGCTGAGGATGACTGCTACTTCCTGTGAAGAACATGCAACTAAATTTGTTTTGTTTTTTTTCTGATAAAATCTAGCGCTATTATAGCCCCAACTTTAGTCTTGATTTCTTAACTTCTGATTTGCTCTCTTCTTGATACATTGAGTATTCTTTTCAGGAATCTCATTTCTGTTGTGATATTTATTTTCTCTTTTTCTGCCATTGCCCATGTTTGGCATTGGTAGCATAGAGCGGGTAGGAAGATTGTGTTGTATAGTGCTGTCTTAGTGGCTATTAATATATGTTTGTTCTTTAGTATTGGCTCTATTTGTCCAGTGAGTTGATTTGCCTTATTGCATCTATTTTCGATCTCGTCTACTGAATTGCCATTTTATAATATTATACTTCCAAGGTACTTGGAGATCTTTACTTGATTCAAGGGGTGTTCTTCTAGATGAATGTTTATTGTGCTTTCTTCTTTAGTCATAGTTATTACGTCTGTATTACTTGTGCTAATTTTAATGTTCTGTTCCATACACATTTCGTTCAGGCTATTTATGTGGTCTTGTAATTTTGATTTTGATTTTGCTAGTAATGGTTGATCGTCCGCAAATAAGAGTTCTTTAATGGTGTGATTTGCCGTAGGTTCTTCTTCTGTATTCTGTTCTTCATGCGGTGTTATGGTCTCTCTTTGACTACTTTCTTTACGTATGCTGTCTATATAGGTTATGAACAAGAGGCGAGACAGGAGACGACCTTGTCGTACTTCGGATCTTATAGTGAAGGGTTCTGATTATCCTTCATTTGTTCTTACTGTAGCGTCCTTATACAGTAATTTGAGACCGTAGGCGTTCTTATACAGTTGTTTGATACTGTAGTCGTCCTTTTACAGTTGTTTTAGACTGTAGGCGTCCTTATACAGTTTGTTTGAGACTATAGGCGTGTTTATATTTATACAGTTGTTTGAGACTGGGCGTCCTTATACAGTTGTTTGAAACTGTAGGAATGCCTATACTGTTGTTTGAAACTATTCACATGCTTATAAGTATGCATTTGTTTGAGACTATAGGCGTGCTTACATTTATACATTTGAGAGTGTAGACTTACTTATACAGTTGTTTGAGACTGTATGCGTGTTATGACTTACACAGACTTTGAGACTGTAGGCATGGACATACTGTTGTTTCACACTGTAGGTATGCTTACACATATACAGTTGTCTGAGCTGTAGGCACACGTATACCGGTGTGTGAGACTGTAGGCGTTCTTATAGAGTTGTTTGAGACTCTAGGCATGGTCATACTGTTGTTTAACACTGTAGGCATGCTTACACATATACAGTTGTGTGAGCTGTAGGCACACGTATACCGGTGTGTGAGACTTCACTCCTATATGTTTGTCACTGATATAATATTCCCACAAGGCGTTTACATCGCGCGTACACCTAACCGACTGAACGCTAAATCTCTCTATACCACAATCTCTCAATTTCAGTTTCTGTCTACCCACACTCTTAACTTCCAATAGACTTTCTTACTGCCAACTTGAAGATAACAGACTGAGGCGTTATCGATTACATGGTTTATCCGCGCGAAGAAAGCGGAGACAGCCATCACGCCTATCATTCTTGTGGGAACAAAGTTGCTTTCTCAAGGATAAATAGATCAAAAGTATACAAAGACTTTTTTTTTTTACATATCATGTGGCGTATTTGGGCTTATGGCGATAGCATCATGTTTTTATACAGTAATCGGCAATCTCAGTAATCTCGGAAGTATGATCACAGAAGATGGCAGAATAAACAGAAATATAAATCAGATGTCAAAAAGCAAGTGCGTTTATATATCATTTATAATTCATACCGAAACGGATGTCCGGAAAACGACAGATAATAAATAGCACATGCATACCAACCGTATGCCGCCAATGTTAAACTTGGCATTATCGAAATCACACTTACGCAAAATCAACACTTGTGAAATGAGACGCTTGATGAGAGCTGCCAGCTTAACTATCCGAGACCGAATAAGAAATGATGTTATCAGACAGGCAGTGGGATCAACAAATTGCGCCACATATATTAAAGGAAAGGTGATAAAATGGTTTGGCCATCTCATTAGACTGCAACAACATCAACTACAAGCACTGGCCCTACATCAAAGGAAATCTGAGAATAATATGGTTTGACGACATCAAAGGCATTGTACAATCATACGCAATGACACTATCTAGTGCCACCAATTGAGCGCTGGAGCGAAAACTATTCTTCCGCACGACACTTGACAGCAGAAGAGGGAATTTGAAGCCCTTTTTCTCCGCTTCCTTTCAACGTCGAGTTTCCCTAGCGACTGGCCGTCTCGCGATAGCGCTGACCTGAACTTGTAACCTTTCTTCTGTCTGTCTTTGTTAACTGATCCTCTGATTTCAATCCGTCCATCAAGTTACTTCTCGGTCTTCCCCTTGGTCTCTTCCCTTCGATCTTGCCAGTTGTCACCAGTTCTCTAATTCATTTCTTATCATAATATGCCCAAAAATATTTTGACTGTCTACGTCTAATGACTCTAATCAGTTTACGATTTTCATTTGTTTCTTGAAGGATTTGTTCATTGGTTTTTCCGTCTGCCCATGGTATTATTTGCATTTTCCTCAAAAACCACATTTCCACAGCCATCAGATGTTTTCCAGCTTGTCTGCTCATTGTCCACGCTTCACATCCATATAAAAGTACTGTCAGAGTCCAGAAAGGGGACATTGATGCAGTGACATTGTTACGCCCGCCAGGCGACTTAGCTCCCAGTAGGGACGCAGTAACTTCGTTACGCCGCCAGGCGAATAGTGGTTACCGGCCTGCAAGACTGCTGGCTGACAAGCGACCAGCGGTCAAGCAAGGACGACGCTAAACGCACGCATGCCTCGTGACGTCACCTGAGGTGAGAGGCGAGTTGCGAGTTAGCGGCAGACAGCTCTGGGGCTTCGACTCGGACAGACGTGTGCAGAGAGAAAGGCGTTGTGTGGTATCTGTACTGAAAGTCGAGTGTCTGGACATCTTGAGTGAGACTTGTGAGCTGTATGTAAGTGTATTGAAGTATCGAGTATATATTGTTGTGATCATCGTTCTGTATTTGATATGTGAATAAATCCATAGAACGGTGTGTCGTTGAGTCTTACGTCAAATCACGTTGTACTTGTACTGTCCCACACTGTTAGGTTAGCGAGCCAAGTTTAAGACCCTGACAAGTGTGGACGTGGTGGCATTCGTCCGGCTTTAAAATGAACGTGTTTATGTGAGTAACGATTTGAAAACTAGAGTTTGTGAACGTATAATTTTTGTCAAACTTTATAGTACATGTAATTGTGATCAGTGGAAGGCTCATTTTGATTAGTAACTACATTGTTTAAACATGTGTAAGACTATTTGTAAACGTACAGTGCATACATATTGTTTGTTCTTGTAAGCGTGTAAAACATTTGTGATTTGTGAACATTGTCACCGTTTTGACCTTGTCGACATTGTGATCTTGTCGCCATTTTGACCTTGTCGCCATCTTGTAAACTTGATGTCTATGTCCTTACTGAATGTCATCTTGATGTAAGTGATGTGTCATCAATGTTGTAGAGTGTTGAGATACATGTAGATTGTTTTTGTGAAGTGAGTTGTCGGAAGCAAAAAGTTTGGAAAGAAAGTGACTTGTGTTTTGTAAAAAAAAAAATTGTTGACAGACAAACTTACGACCTACAACTACACTCGACGCCATACAAACCTAATCAACACTTAGTGACAAGCAGGCACACACCAACAAATAGACGCTAATTTATTTTCCTCCAAAATAAAGCAGGTTTTTCCGTACCATCCGAAACCTTGCCGTAGAGGTCATTTGTGTTCTCGAAGTAACGACCCTACAGTTCCTAGCCCGATTTCCAACCATTCTTCACCGCACCGAGGGCACTTGAGTATATTTTTCTTTTTCTATACTTTAAGGAAGCAATTTGAGGCACGTGTTGTCAATAGAAATCAATTGTAAATTGTTTAATTACTAACCACTTATAACATATTTCGTGTGGCTGGTATTTCATTGACATTTTTCATCATGTCTTCATTATTTGATTTCATCGATATGGGTTAAAATTAAAGTTAACAGGTGATGAAGTTAACAAAGTGGAGTGAGAATAAATACTCTGAATACCTACTAGTACAGGAGAAAAGCTGCTGAACGTGATGAAAGAGCAGCTGAAAGAGCTTAAAGCAGGCAGAGGATGAAGGGCTGCCAAGCAAGTAGAGGCAGAAACAGCTTTAAAGCAGGCAGAAGTGGCTGCAAAGACAAAGCAAGCTGAGATAGATAGTGAGCTTAAGAAGGCAGAAATAGCAGCTCAGAGTAAGAGAGAAGAACTGGAGTTACAGTTGAAGATGAAACAACTTGACACTGAGACTGCAATTAACAAAGAGTCTAAGAAATCTGAGAGACTGGAGAAAGAAAACCAGTACAAGAAATATCAAGGTATTGTACGTAATTATACCTCGGGTGACTGCATCGCAGCCTTTACCCAAAATTTTGAAACTTTAATGGAACATTACCAGGTTCCACTGTCTGAATGGAATATTGTTTACATGAGGAAGTTTGTCAGGGGAACCTCTTAAAGTCATTGAAACCATCCCCAAAGACCTCAGAAAAGATTACCATTATCTGAAATCTAAGATTATGGCACATTTTATGTTAGACGAGGCAGGTTACAGAGAACAATTCAGTAAGTTGAGCCCAAAACCGACTCAAACGTTCTCTGATTACCTCTGCTTAGTCCGAGATATATTCACCAAATGGACTTCAGCAGCTAAAATTGACAAAAATTATCAGAAATTAGAAGATCTGATCATTAGAGACAAAATTGTATCATCTATTCCTTCAGCATTTTCTAAATTTTTGTTAGAGAATGAATGCACTAGTGTGGATGAGATTGAGAGACGGGGTTCGGCGTACTACACAGCCAACAAACATTGTTTTGCCACTGAAGCTACTGACATTAACTTTGTAGCAGCGGCTAACTATGACAAACCCTACAGTAGGCAGAAACCTCAAAGGCCTACCTCTGAGAAGTTTAAGCATTGTATTTATTGTAAATTTTCACATCATCAGAGTGAAATGTGCGATAAACACCCAGATTATCAGACTTACCTTCGAAACATGGTAAACAGACTAAATAGTGAACGTACATCTTTCAGAAGCTCTGCGTAAATGTTTCCTCTGTAAGGCGCACGGACACCATCGAAAAGATTGTAAAGGTAAACAAATGTACAACAAAGCAAATGTCGCCTTGTTTGATGGTTCGTCGTCAGATGAAGAACAGCCAGAGAAACATCCTGTGAACTCAGCACAGGCTTTTGACATATTTAGCGCAAATAAATGCTCTGTTTGTAACACCTTCTATGAAGATGGTATTTTAACATGCGGTCACGCCATCCCTATTGCCAATGAAGAAGCTAATTTGGTAGTAGACTCAAAAGGCAAGATAATCATCCATCACGGATATGTGAATGGCAAGTCAGCTACAGTCCTTCGTGACACAGGCAGTTCACTTATTGGTCTAAAGAGAACGTTCATAAGGCCTACAGACTATACAGGCAGGCACGTAACATGCAGAACATTCTCAGGCAATATTGAGAGATACCCATTAGCATGGGCATATATTGAAACACCTTTCCTCACTGGGAAAGTAAAGTGTGCTGCATTAACAAACCCAGTGTGTGATGTAATTATTGGAAATTTACCAGAGGTGAATGATAAACCTCATGACATAACATCTCTATGTATTGATGATAACATAACATCACCATCCAATGTCATTGAAAATGTCACACCACCTATTGATTGTATTGTAAATGGAGCTAATGTAGCACTAAGTTCTCATGACATCATTGATAACATTGTTCCATCATCATCTGATATTATTGAATGTGTGAACGCAGTAACTAGATCTACTGCTAGAGTGCAAGATGAAAGTAATCAAACTGAGGCTATACAAATGCTTAGCCCAGAATCACTACCTACTAACACCATGAAGGAAACATTTGTAACAGCTCAAAAAGCTGATCCTTCATTGTCAAAATACTTTAATCTGATCGGCCAAAAGCCAAAGGTAACAAAGAATGCAAAATGGCATTTTGCTATGAAAAATGATATACTCACCAGGTATTACACCAAAGGTGACAATACAACAGAGCAAACTGTTTTGCCAACAAATTATCGCAAGCAAGCCTTACATCTTGCTCACGATATACCTCTTGCAGGGCACATGGCATACGTTAAGACCAGATCAAGGTTATTGACACAGTTCCATTGGCCAAAATTTTGCAATGACATTAAAGAATATTGCAGAAGTTGTGACACCTGCCAGAAACTGGTAAAAAAAGGAAAAAAACCCACAGGCAAAGTTACAAGTTACTGACTTAGCCAGTCGACCTTTTGAAAAACTATCTGTTGACATAGTGGGCCCTCTTAATCATACAACAACTAAAGGGAATAAATATATTCTAACTGTCATTGATCAATGTAGTCGCTGGCCAGAAGCGATTCCGCTAAAGAACATTACTGCCAATGATATAATGGAAGTTTTCTTCCATATTTTTTCTCGGATAGGTTTTCCAGATACTATCCAATCTGATAGGGGCACTCAGTTTATTGCCGCATCTACCCAAGCTTTCACCAAAATGTTGGGAGTGAAGCAATGTTTCAATTCCCCTTACCATCCTCACAGTAGTGGAATTGTGGAAAAATTTAACGGGGATCTAAAGCACATGCTTGCCAAAGTAACGCAAGAGCACCCCAATAACTGGGATGTATATCTACCAGCTATTCTTTTTGCTTATCGCGAGGTACCTCATTCTAGTACCGGTTTCTCTCCTTTTGAACTTATCTATGGTGCCAAACCACGCGGCCCATTGACCATTTATCACCAAATGTTAACTGATTCTACTCCAGTACTTAAACCCATATCATCATACGTATATGTCACATCATTGCGTGAAAGAATCATCAAATCTTGTGTTATTGCAAAGAATGCACTAAAACTATCTGGTGCTACTTATAGACAGTATGCTGACAAAGGTAACAGGACGATAACTTTGACACCTGGACAGGACGTTCTTCTTCTACTACCTAGTGACAGACACCTATTGACTGATTCTTGGCAGGGACCTTTTAAAGTGACGAGACAGATTTCACCTGTAGACTACGAAATCCTCATAAAAGACAAACATAAAATATTTCACATAAATATGCTAAGACCATACCACAACAGAGAAAACGAACAAGACGATACGACAGCTTGTACAGTGATAATAGATCACGAAGACGACGATGCTAGTGACGAGATTCCAACGCCTGCATTAGACACGACAAACTGCTTGAAGGAGATCAAAATCAACCCAAAGTTGACTCAAGCAGAGACAGACAGTTGCAAACAGCTTATACAGCAATACAACACCATCTTTTCCAACAACCCAGGACAAACAGAATTAGTACAGCATCACATCACACTCACATCAAACACACCCATAAAATGCAGACCATACACCATTCCATTACATTACAAAGAACATTTACACCAGGAAATCATCAACTTAGAGAAAAACAACATCATAAGACGATCCCAGTCAGACTTCTCATCTCCAATGGTGATTGTACGCAAAAAGGACAATACAATAAGACTGTGCATCGACTATAGGAAGCTAAATAAAATAACTGTTCTAGATTTGGAGCCAATGGCAAACACTGACGATCTTCTGACAGAACTGACAGACGCTAGGTTCTTTACGACGCTAGACATGACTAAAGGATATTGGCAAATAGCAGTAGACGAACAGAGCAGACATCTGACAGCATTTGCCACACCTTGGGGACTGTACGAATGGTGCAAACTTCCATTTGGGCTAGTCAATGCCCCTGCCACCTTCGTACGTATGACACGACTTCTTCTTGTAGACATTCCTAACATAATTTGCTATATAGACGACATCTGTGTTCACACAGAGACAATGACAGAGCACATTAAGACGTTAGAACAGACATTTGAACGTATTAGACAGCACGGACTGACTGTAAAGCCTGCAAAAGTAGACATAGCCTACCAGGAAATAACTTTCTTGGGGTACAAAATATCCAATGGCTTTGTCATGACAGACGATAAAATTGTGTCCAAGATACTAAAACTCTCACTTCCGACTACTAAGAAACAAGTCAGAAGTTTGTTGGGATTAATAAATTATTACAGGCAGTTCATTCCTGATTTTTCCGAACTGACCGAAGTGTTTACTAATTTACTAACCAAAGACAAACCAGAGAAAATTGTAAACAATGAATGCCTACAAATTGCATTCCGAAAAGTGCTATCATATTTTTCTGATAATAGTTTGAATAATCTCATCCTCAAATTGCCCAACCTCCGTTTACCTTTCAGATTGCGTACAGATGCTAGCTCCGTGGCGATTGGAGCAGTCTTGTTGCAGGAGTACAACAACATACTCCATCCCGTTTACTTCGTATCCAGGAAACTAAAGCCCAGAGAACGGGCGTGGTCTATCCCTCAATTGGAAGCCCTAGCTTTAGTGGTAGGTATAACCAAATTGTCCAGATTTCTTCTAGGACGTCACTTTATCGTGGAATCTGACAGCAGCCCTTTACGGTTTATAAATTCAGGAGTACCCTCAAATCATATGGTAGCGCGTTGGTCTCTTAAACTTCAAGATTACAGCTTTGAGGTTCGACATATTCCAGGCAGATCCAATTCAATTGCCGATCTTTTGTCCCGTTGTCCGACCGACCCAGTAAGCACCAATGTCTGAGTGCAGTGTGTACAAATACACTCAGGACCGACACAGCCAGTTATAGTGAATTATTTTTTCCATTCACAAAAAGCTGTGCAATGTCTACAATATTGTGATAGGGATTACCCCCATTATAAATAGTGTTCTTATTTTACTAGTTCATGTAGTGATTGTCCTGTATAATTGTGTAGTGTGTGGTAGAAAGCGAACTTTATTAATTGTATATACCAAGAACAATAACAGTGTCACATTCGCGCAAGTACTTACCTTAAGCGAACTATCCAAGTTGACAGTGACATCTGCGTGTGGATCATTCCATTTTAATGACGAGTATGAATGTGTAAACTGAACATTGACAGCTACTCCACTGCAGTGAACCGAAATCCATAATGTTCGGTAGTGAAACATCCAACATGAACATTCAATCGTAATCCAGAAGGTTTTGTGAAACATCGAACACATGAACTGTGAGAAAGGTACTTTCCGTAACTACATCAAACCGGGACAAGTGTGTTCTGTAAGCTTCAACATCAGCTGATTTTAATGTTCGTGTGTACTTCCGGATTAGTTAGAAATTTAGAGTAAAATTAGCAGACGACAAATAAAAGTTCAAATATCTATGACGATTCTAAAATCTGTAGGAATCTATAAAATGAAATACACGAATTGTGTGTTTATTTATTTATGTAGTGTAATCTTAGAATCATATCTTGATTAATGTATTCATATTACCGACTTTTTCTCGTTAATATGAAGAAACGTCAAGCGATGACACTAAGAAATAAAATAATTATTGTAAATTATTGTATTTCATGAATGTTAAAATTATTTCCCTTTCATTTATTTGTTATTACATCCTTACACAAAGGGCCATAATTTGAAATGTATATTCTAATGTGTTGTGTATAAATAGCCAAGTGTTGCCAGACTATTGACACAACAGGTAGACATCTACTAGCATGGCAGAGGGTTGCCGACATTGCAGACCAACACGAGAGCTACTGACCAAATAAGGGCAGGGTTTGAGCGTTTTATACGACTTATATAAAGTCGTATTTCGGTCTAGCTAGATGGTTTTTGTTTCAAGAACCATATTATTACGTTTTTTTTCTATTTGCTGCGAGGTAGATGCGTGAAGCTGGAACTACCGATCTGACTGGGTCACTCATGCAATTGAGGTAATCAGCCATCGAGATGATGAAACCTGACAAGTGTTAAAGGTTGAACACCACATGTCGTTGAATGCAACTTCCATTTCTTATATATTTCTATGGCATATGTGTATTTATTTGTATTTTGATAGAAATGTACATAACAATAGAAGGGTCGACTCTGACAAGGTTTAAATATTAACCCATTATGTATATATATGATACATGAAAGATGACATCTTTCATGAATTTGCCGGGGGAGCGTGTCAGAGTCCAGAAAGGGGACATTGATGCAGTGACATCGTTACGCCCGCCAGGCGACTTAGCTCCCAGAAGGGACGCAGTAACTTCGTTACGCCGCCAGGCGAATAGTGGTTACCGGCCTGCAAGACTGCTGGCTGACAAGCGACCAGCGGTCAAGCAAGGACGACGCTAAACGCACGCATGCCTCGTGACGTCACCTGAGGTGAGAGGCGAGTTGCGAGTTAGCGGCAGACAGCTCTGGGACTTCGACTCGGACAGACGTGTGCAGAGAGAAAGGCGTTGTGTGGTATCTGTACTGAAAGTCGAGTGTCTGGACATCTTGAGTGAGACTTGTGAGCTGTATGTAAGTGTATTGAAGTATCGAGTATATATTGTTGTGATCATCGTTCTGTATTTGATATGTGAATAAATCCATAGAACGGTGTGTCGTTGAGTCTTACGTCAAATCACGTTGTACTTGTACTGTCCCACACTGTTAGGTTAGCGAGCCAAGTTTAAGACCCTGACAGTACAGGCTCTATGTAGCACAGCAACACTCTTGTTCTCGTTGCAATTGACATCTTTTTATTGGTCAGTATGTTTTTCATCTTGCAAAAGGCTACCTTCGCCATGGCGATTCTTGTTCTTTAAGGCATCTCCCGTCGGATGATATGACTGTTCCGAGATAACTATATAGATTCACTTGTTTAAGAATATGCCAACATGTATATTACATTGTGGTATTTCCCTTGTCCCAGTGACGTCCATAATCTGTGTCTTCTTACAGTGCAATTCTAATCCTAGTTGTTCACTGTGCGCAACAACCGCATCTACTAAATGTTGCAGGTCCTGTTCATTGTCTGCAATCAAGACTGTATTATCTGCATATCTAATGTTATTGATGTATCGTTCCCCAATGTTGATTCCTTCCGAATCTTGTATATTTCTGAAAATATTTTCCCTGTACAGGGAAAACAGATCTGGAGACATACCTGTCTCATACCTCTGTTAATAGGCTGATATTGGCTTACTTCATTATCAACTCTTATGGCAGCTTGTTGTTTCCAATATATGTTGTTTACAAGTCTAAGGTCTTTCCCGTCAATTTGTAGATCATCAAGCATCCTTATCATGTCGACATGTCTCACTTTATCGAAAGTCTTTGTGTAGTCAATAAAGCAAAGATGTAGATTATATTTACTTCTATGGAACGTCAAATTACTGTTCTCAGCATATACACAGCATTTACTGTACCCTTGCCTTCTACAAACCCCCATTGTCCTTCTCCTTTTTCAGTTTGTAATTTCTTTCTAACTCTTTGCATGATAATTCTTAGTAAAGTCTTCGTGATGTGACTCATTATACTAATTGTTCGATGTTGATCACATTCCAAGGCTCCTGATTTCTTTGGGATTCTTTGATTAGTAAACTCCTGAATTCTTTTATGCATTAATTTGGTATGTTTACTGTTGTGTTGTTATTCAATTTCTATGCAATCCTTCTCAAGCCATGCTTCTTTTGCCTCCTTACATAATGTTCTGACATTTCTGTGAGTTTCTTCATATTTGTCAGGATTATTTTTGTTTGTTGTGTCTTCTTGTTTCCATTAGTTGTAAAATTTCTTCAGTCATCCATTTCTTACAACCCACTTTCTTTAATTTTGGAATAGTTGTTTCTGCAACAGACCTCCAACAATTGTTGAACATTGTAGTACCAGAGAGTGCAAAGGAAGAACACTCCTTGAATATCAAGAAAACAGTAACAATGATAATATCAAAGAAAATGATGACACCAAAATGTGACTTAGAAATAGAATGGACAATTCTTAACCAAGTGGAGAATTGTAAATACGTAGTCGCATTTATAACATCAGATGGAAGATGTACAGCAGAGATTAAGAGCAGAATAGGGCAAGCAAACACCGCATTTCAGAAAATGAAGTGTATCTTATGCAATAAGTTATTATCACTGAATGTAAAGAAGAGAATGTTGGAATGCTATATAGAACCAGTTTTGCCGCATGGCAGTGAATATTGGAATGTAAATGAGCAAATTAAGAAGAAATTAGAGATGTGGTTCCTGATACGAATTTTTCGAATTGCTTGGACTGCCAGAGTAACTAACAACGATTGGCTGAAACAGGCTAATGAAACTAGAACATTATATGCAACAATAAGAAAGAGACAAACAGCTTTCTTCGGTCATGTGATGAGAAGAGAGGCATTGGATAATATCGTGACAACTGGAAAGATCGAGCGGAAGAGAGGCAGTGGCAAACCAAGAGAAATGATGATGGATAGATTGAGACGGTGGCATGGAGGGATATCATCAGCCGTGTTGTTCCAGAACACCAAGACAGATATTTATGGCGAGCCATGAACGCCTACGCCAGCTGGCAGGTCACTTGATGATGATGATGATGATGATGATGATGTTTCTGGAGCCAAACTAATTGAGTTCTTCAACATTTCCCATTGATCATCCACACCTTGAAATAAGATATCTAGATCAGACAATATATCGAAGTTTGTTCTTTACATCTACGAGGTGAAGTCAATAAGTAAGTCACAAATGGCTGTAGAAAAATAACTAAATATGATAACAACTTGAAACCAGTTTATTTTTATACATACACTTGTCCCTTTATTTCTCAACATAATTTCCACCAACATTTATGCACTTATTCCATCGTTTTATCAGTCCTCCCAAACCGGCTGCATAGAACTGCATGCTCTGTTTTCTAAACCACGTTTTCACTTCACATTCAACTTCGGCGTCATTCGCGAAATGTCTCCCGCCAAGGTGGGTTTTCAGTGGACCAAAAAGGTGGAAATCGCTAGGGGCTAAGTCGGGCTGTAAGGTGGATGTTCCAGAACTTCCCACCTTAGTTGGTTAATTTTCTCCTGAGTTAATCGAGCCGTATGTGGTCTGGCATTGTCATGAAGAAGCAACACTCCTCTAGTCAGCAGTCCTGGACGTTTTCTTCGAATTGCATCATGAAGCATCGATAGAACTTCACAGTACGATTCAGAATTCACATTGTCACCTTTCTTCTTGAAATTGGTTAAAAGCACTCCTTGACAATCCCAGAACACTGTCAGCATAACCTTCCCTGCTGATGGCGTAACCTTGAATTTTTGGACACAAGGCGAAGAAGGATGTTTCCATTGCATTGAAGCACGCTTTGATTCGGGCTGGTAGTGATGCACCCATGATTCGTCCCCAGTAACAATCCTGTTCAGCATGTCTTCTCCTTCATCTTCGTATCGACAGAGATGATGCAAGGAAAGGCCAAATCGGTTCATTTTGTGTTCCTCCTTCAATTGTCTGGGTACCCACCTTGAGCACACTTTCTTAAATTTCAATCGATCATGCATTATGCTGTATGCTGAACCATGTGAGCACCCTATTGCAGATGCTACAGAGTCTATCGTTACTCGCCAGTCACCTCTAATCATCTCCTCCACCCGCTGCACGGATGCTTCTGTTGCAATCTCAACAGGACGACCAGATTCGGATTTCATCAACAATTTTAGAGCGTCCTTGAGAAAATTTTTCTACCCAGCTATGCACCGCTTTACGGGACAAACATTTGTCAGCATAAACAGGAAGCATTTCCTTATGAATGTCCTTTGCAGGCAGTCCTTTTGCCCACAAAAAACGCACAACAGCACGTTGCTCTTTGGTTGTACACTCCGTAAGTACAGTCGCCATTTTGTTTATGCGCTGCGCATGCGCATGAGACACCTAGCGCCACCTGACGAACGGGAATATAAAGTTCGATGTTGCTGTCACCTAATGACACCTGTAGAAAACACCAACTACATTTACCTGCCATCACACAGAACTGTGTGACTTACTTATTGACTCGCCTCGTATGTTAAAATTGTCTTGCATTTCTTTGTAATATTTCACTGTGCACAAATCATAATTAGTATTTCCTGTTGTATACTTGACTTTCTTTAACTGATCTAGTTCCCTATTAATCGTATTTTGTTTTAACTCCCAACTTAGGCAGTTGTCTGTTATACATGTATAAACACATTTATATAATCGTATATACATTAAGGTTTGTGACAATGATGATGGTGAATCGGCACGCGATGTGTGATGTGGTCAATATTGCGACACACACCTTTATATCTCAAACATTTCTTGGTGCCTATTTTAGAATGGATCGATTTCGGAGACCTTATTTTTAAACTTCCCGTCTCTTATGGGATTCGAACTCAAGAACACCAGACGGGCAGGCATGCGTGCTACCGGGGCTGCCGTAAATACATCATATGGAAAAGATAATTTAGTTTTCATTAAACTGTCAAATCTCTACCCTTTACTAGAAATGTCAATCCACCCCCGACCCCACTTACCAAATAATGTGATGAGGTTCGGTGTTGACCGTACACGGTTGAGTGGAAAGAAGCAGATTACTGATGAAAACAAATACAACTAAGCAATAACAATTTGTAAGTCGCAGTTGTCCCAAAAATACTCTATGTATGGTAAACAACAAAACGTGTTCTTGAACAGCAGATCAATTTGATGATGGGCATTTCCTTTTAAGCTTTACTAGAAAAAGTCTGCTCTGTGTAGTAGGTTTGGGTAATCTCTAGCAATTGGAGATGCCGCCTTTCGTTTTCTAGCCTGTGATGTGACATTGTGCCAGGGCGGAGTTAGATCTTAGAAACCAGTCTTTCATGAAGTGAAGGTACGCAGCTGATGGAATAAAGTGTCCTACGGCGGCTTCCGTGAACAGGTCACAAGGAAAGGGTAATGCAGCTTTCGTGAAACTTTCAGACCATTGTTCTGTACTAGAGAGGTCAAACCACCCAAAGGAGGTCTTCATTTATGGCACATGAGTTAGTAGGATGAAAAGAGATGAATTATAAAAAGAATGCAATCTACCGATAACCATTTGTGAGGCGCAGTGGTCCCATTAACACACAGTATAGGGCCACCATTACAGTTTTTCCACGGAGAAAGAGAAAAGGGCAATATGATGTTGGACATTTCCTTTCCAAATATACTAGAAAATTATGTTGTGTAGTGGGTTATTGTA
This sequence comes from Cepaea nemoralis, assembly GCA_014155875.1. Lineage (NCBI taxonomy): Eukaryota > Metazoa > Mollusca > Gastropoda > Stylommatophora > Helicidae > Cepaea > Cepaea nemoralis. The sequence continues at coordinate 257,560 of JACEFZ010000408.1, forward strand.
AACTCTAACAATAGGAGGCGCCTCCTTTCAGTCCGCTAGCCTGTGAGTCACATCATGCTCAAACGTTGAGCTGTGGCTTACGTGAAGTCAAGACAAGCAGTTGTGTTAAAGTGGATTACAGCGGCTTCCACGAATATATGACAGGGAAAGTGTAATCTCGCTTTCATTACACCTGTAAAACGTTGGCTTTACTAGAGGGATAAAACCACACACACACACACACACACACACACACACACACACCACATACAAACACACACACACACACACACACTGACACACACACACCCACCCCCAGTCCACCCCCACCCACCCCAACCCCACCCCCACACACCCACACACACACCCACACATCCACCCCACCCCACCCCCACACACCCACCCGCCCACACACACGCACACACACACACTCTAGTTGCTTATTCTTTACATGACATAGCAGTCAAACTCCAGCATTTTGAGCTGTTTGTGATTCCTGGTAAAGTTTTGCGTTCAGTAGTTCGCCGTTTGCTTTCTGAACGACCGGCACTCCTATCATTGTATAGAAACCAACGCAAGTCAGTCTGCTTCCAAATCTCCCGCAGCTGTGTCTCGAACGCCGTATGTGCAATTGGTAATTGCATTCGTGACTTCTTCGCCACAGAGCAGACACGCACACAAAAGGGGAACTGAGTTTACGACACAAGGGCGAGTAAAGGAAACAGATGCATTTTGAAAACAGGTGCAATTAACCCATGACCTTTTGTGACACGGTGTGATCCCATTAACATCCATTATAGGGTAACCATTCAAATATCCGTAGGAGCCATAGATCCATTTGATGCTGCCAGTTTCCTCTGTATTCAATTATACTAGAAATATTCTGTTGTGGAGGGGGATAGTAAAGTAAAAGTAAATTATTTTTTGCACACCTAATGGTGCATTGGGTATATTGCGTTAGACCCACATTTTATAGACCATTTGAAACTCCATGTGTGATGTCAGTATCATACCGGTCACTTTTACTTTTCATTCTATGCTGGGTCAACATTAGAGATAATGTCAGTTTTAAGCATCAAAAATGGATTGAGCCAATCACCACCAGGCCAATGGACGAGTGTCTCACCACTATGCCACCGCGGCTCCTGCCAATCTTAGCAGCCCCATCAAAACTATGTAGGGCAACCATCAAAACTCAATGTAGGGCAACCATAAAAGTATGGTCAAGTTCAGAAATCCACTTTGATGGAGCCCATTTCATGTCTAAGTATACTCGACATATTCTGTTGTGTAGCGCTGTCATCGTGATGTGCCCTGCCAACTGGCGTCCCTCAACAGATCTCGGTCCGTCGTGCGCCGGATCAACTCTGTTGATGATATTCCTCCATGTCACACGATCACTCCATCCATCATCATTTCTCTCTGTCTGCAACTGCTTCTTCTCCCACTGATATTTTCAGTCATCACGATGTTTCCCTATGCCCCTCTTCTTATTATAGTGTGTTTATTTTTGTCTGCACCAATATAAAATTCCATATCTCAGTAACCAACTGAAGGCAAATGATATAACCTTATCATTATGTCCACCCAACAAAACAATTTTTGTTCTGGAGATTTTACAGCAGATTTCAAACTTAGTTTATATGCAGTATATAATTTACGGGTCCGAGATGAAGTTCATAATATTTAATGTATTACAGCGTAGCCAGACAATCAGCGTTCAATTTTGAATATTTTACGTTTTTAACGGGATTGGCCTTATGCCAAGAACCCCGCGCAGTTTAAACTGGGACTGTTCAGAGGTGTCGTCAAACTGTGGGTTATTTCATGAAACCTTATTATTATTATTATTATTATTATTATTATTATTATTATTATTATTATTATTATTATTATTATTATTATTATTATTATTATTATTATTATTTTAATCTTACCACTTATCGCTAACATTGAAATGTGTGAATATTTTTCAATGGGATTGAATGCGAAATTGTGTATACACTTCAAAGCATCGCTATGAAGTTGTACACATATTTTTTGTATAGAAGCTGATCGCAGGAAACTGTTTTATACTATTACAAATTCCGAAAAAAAGAACAGTGCATGCATTGGGTTTCAGTAAACGGTCATTTCGTCGATGGGTGCAAGAATCTGGAATTAAACCACCACGCAATAACCAAACGGTAGGTAGAAAGGTTATTGTAGACAGCTTTGACAAAGACGTCATAAGGCGAGCTATTATGAAAATGCTTTAAAAAGTCGCTTAAAAGTCGACAGGGTCGACTTCATTACATCGGATTCTATCCCATATGGCTCGGTCTCTTTCCGCAGCGCAGAAAGCATCGCACAAAGCACGATCTCCGCAGCTCTAGCGACGACCCACAGAAGTCTCCGAAAAATTTAACTCGTGAACCGAAGGATGCGGCCCGGAATCGAACCCACAACCTTTGGAGCCCGAGTCAAAAGGATTGACCACTTCGCCACGGAGCCTCCTAAAATTATAAAAAATTTTGGATTTCATATCGAAGATTATCCAGCATTATAAAAATGCTGGATGCCAAAGAAACAGTGACTGTAAGAAAACTTAGGGTTTGGTTGAGAAAGAACGATAACATAGAGCTATCCAAAACAACTTTGTGGAAAATTATAAGTACATTATCTTCACTTTTAGAAAGTACGACGGAGGTAGAAATATTCTTTGAGAGCAGCCGCATTTAGGAACCATGAGAAGCAAATACCTACGTGAAATAAGGGAAATGCGCAAAGAAAATTATGGCATAGTGTGTTTGGATGAAATGTGGATCAATGCGCACCACACAAGTGATAAGGAATGGCAATCAGTGGATGGACAGATAAAGCGATATGTGCCCAGTAGTATAGGACAGCTTTTGGTCATGGCCCATGCTGGTAATACGCATAATGGCTTATAACAGAATGCTGGGCTCGTGTTCGTATCAAAGCATACAGACAATAGGGATTATCATAATAAGATTAATGGTATTGTATTTAGAGATTGGCTCGAGACTACTGTGCTTCCATCTCTAGATAGACTGTCATGTCCAATTATGGACAATGCATGATATCAATGTTGTTGCCCAAGAAGACAAAATACCTACAGCATCGAGCACAAAGGGAGCAATAAAGATATGGCTCCGAATGGAAAACATACCATTTTCCAGAAACGTATTTCTAGCTAGAATTGTTGTCCCTTGTAAAACAGACGCCAAAAAAGCAAGACATATCAAATCGACAAGTTGATAGAAGAGCATCGTCATGGTTGCTTGAGACTTCCGCCGTACCAATCTCATTTTAACCCTATAGAACTTGTGTGGGCTAAATTAAAGTACAGGTGGCAGCTGACAATACTATATTCAAATTGTCCTGACGTCAAGATACTAATCCAGTCCGCGCTATTAAATATTGATAAAAGTTACTGGGAAAATGTGAGGACCATGTGTTGAAAGAGGAAGAGGACTATTGGAGAAAGGTTGGATTAAATTTTATGCAACCGAGAGCAGTCATCAACCTACTGGAATCGTCCGACACAGATTAAGGTCTGAGCAGATCGCAGACCTTAATCCGCGTGCACGCTTACTGGGATATTTTGCTCCAACCATTCAGACGAATTGAAGGCCCTAAACATTACAGCATCAGCACAATGTCAATGGCAACAGTTTGTATTCCACAGTGATGAATTTTCAATTCCGCAAGCCCTCAGCGGTGACAAACAACTGGTATTGAAAAAAAAAAAAACACTAAGCGCATTGAATACCAACAGAAGAGTAATATTGCGGTGGAAACTGACATATTGTGGCATAACAAGAAACGTGAGAGCAAACACGTTGTCAAATTAGGGGACAACACACGTGCATACGAATCAATCTATAAACTACAATGAAAAGAGGACCAACATCTTGGTCGTTAAGAAGAAAGCCCACTACAGAGACACTGACAACTATTTTCATAGTGCAAAACAGGTAATCATGTTCCGTCTCTGAACAGTAAACAGCAGAGTAGACAATCTTTCACGAAGACTCAAAGCGGGTCTGTCACCCATGTGTACGTGTGAACAAACTACACAGACAGCTGAACAGATCCTTAAAAATGGACACATGATGACTAAATTGCGGTATCATTTCTGGTCACTCCATACGCACATTAACGCACAGCTATTTGGAAGCTTTAACGAACTCAATATAAAAAGCTAAATGCATCCTAGTAACATGAATACTTGTGTACAATTATTAACCAGCAGCTGAAGAAACAAGAAGGAAATGAAAAATAATGTAAGAAATATATTCCTTCTACTTTCCTGTCAATTTACACATTATTTACCCCATGCCTCTGTAAATTCTCTGTCTTTACTAATATTACACATTGCACCCCTCTCGGGAGTCTCCGTGGTGAAGTGGTCAAGCCGTCTGACTCGGGCTCCGAAGGTTGTATGTTCGATTCCTTCATTTCACGAGTGCATTTTTTCGGAGACTTCCGAGGGTCGTCGCTGGAGCTACGGAGTTCGTGCTTTGTGCGACGCTTTCCGCCCTGCGGAAAGAGACTGGGCCATATAGGATAAAAACCCGGTGCAATGCAGTCGACCCTGTCGACTTTTAAGCTACTTTATTTTTATTACACCCACTCCCATACGAATCTGGCTACGCCTTGTACTTGTGTCCTTACCAGAAATAACGTGGTTTACTGTAAGACTAGTTTGTTAGCGTGGATTCACTACATTTTCCCCAAAAACATCAAAGAAATGTGCCGCTTTCGATGATTTAAGTTGCTTTCGGCCCTATCAAAGACATATTCCTTGGGTGGGGGTAAATATAAGACGGCAGGAAAAATTTGATAACGATGCAACAGACAGTTTTCACAATAATTGATCGTGAATGACGGCATTCATTTCTGGACATACTATATGTCAACAACTCATGTGTCAGGCATCATCGGATTACTTCTTCCACACCACACAAGAAACTTGCAAGTCGTGTGAAAGGAATTGAATGGTACATTTTATTGCCGTTGGCTCTTTACAAGTACATACCAGTCGCTATCAAACCACACACAAAGCCACAGAATTGCCTATCACTAGTTTCCTAAACCCTATTGCTAATCTCTATCTATTTGGTTACACAAAACTCCTATCAATATCTAACGATCTGCTCTCTACAATGTCAGTCCCCGGTCTGACTAGTTGGCTCGCGTGGTTACACACCACGCGGAAGGACCTTGACATGTCCTTCGGCTTTCTGCGTGCCGTGATGCTTGGCACGCTGACATTAGCTGTCTTTGGTTGAGTAGCATTCGTGGCGATCCCGTATGCGTGATTCTGTCGTGACCAGAGTGCTAGCTATCTGTTCCACGTCTCCGTGTCTCTTGAGAGAACTAGTTAATAGTCCCCCATTCTAACACCTACCCCGCCCTTATATCGGGGCACTGTATCACTGTAACTATTTGAGGTTGACCACTCTTCCCTTATGCTGCAGTCTTTGACACACACCCTCCCCTCCTGTGTTGCGTCATCAACTTTGAGTCATTGGTTGTGAGGCAAGAGGTTTCTAAAAAATTAGTGTCTCTAATTTTTGTCAAAGACTGTAGATAACCTGGCTTTGGGTAACTCCATAGACTTCTACTGACTATTGTCACAATGTAGTATGACTTTACTTGGCTACTGGCAATCGCCACAAACTTGTCTGGTTGGCGTGAGCCCTCTTCTCAATCGCAATATTATATTAATTAGAGGTATGTCTGAACCGGACCGTTGTCTTATAAGACCTGCCCTCCAATAGTAAATTAACTTACTACCCATACAAAGTTGACTTTCTTAGGGTCAACACATGAATTGCTTCATGTCCCCCATATAATATTAAACAAACATTACCCAAGCTGTGTGCGACAGGCTTTACTAATTCGCTTCCGCGTGTAAAGTTATCTTTCACTGTTAAGTTAGTGTTTCGTTGTCTATTATGTCCCCTGATCCGAAGTTATCTCCCTTTGATCTATGAAATATGTCTGCAATTTATATGTTTGTTTTTCTGGTTGTTTGTGTGTTTGGATGTAATTCCTAATATAGTCTACTTTCTAACATGTATATCTATCCATCATGTGTATGTAAGTTAGTTTTTCAAGTGCCATAATTCGGTTAAATGTGGCCACAAACACGTGTATAACACTAATTAGTGACTACATTTCTGTCTTTATGAGACCTAAAATACTTTTTCTAAGATCTAAACTAAACTACACACAACACATTCATCACAGCACATTTTCAACATTGAACGCAAATAATTGACGCAGACAAAAAAATAAAAAGTCGCGTTGAGCGGCAGAAAAATCCGCTGACCAATCTCACTCTCTCTTCTATATTTTACATTCGCTCTCACATTCACACTTCTGTCACACATCTTTTACCCTTACTTCTGTCACACATCTTTTACCCTCCCAATTATTTAAAACCCTTGGAGTGACACTGTACAAGTTTGGCTCAGTTTGAGAAAGTTGAGCCCATTGACTGTGCGTAAATCGCTGCACGAGTCCTGCATTTATAACATATTTACATGTTAGAGAAAGGGTTGATGGTTTGTACCCTTGGTCTATTGAAATAATACTCTAAATACTGACATACTAATATTAGTTCTATAAATATCTATTTAATGTGTTAACTACTTTACTCTATTTTGCCACACTAATCCTAAGATATGCTTCCATTAATTCTAATCTTTCTCTAATTTAAGGGATGTAATCTAATTATTTAAAATGAAATTGATGTGAGGTGAGTTATGTAACCTTAAGAAATGGGTAATGTGAAATGTAATGAATTATGTACCTTTCTAAAAATGGGTAATTTGAAATATAGCAAAATTATAAATGATGTTTTTAAATGGAAAAAAAAAATATATGACTGATATTCTTAATCTAAATGGTGTAAATGATGTATATTTAATTGTCTAACATTTTTATCCTATTATGGTGTAAATTAATCATAATAATAACTGATCATGTTTGTTAAATGGAATGGTTCATTAAGATGGAATGAAACCAACTGAAATGAAACAAAGTGGAATGCAATAAATTCAATGGTACTATCCCTATCTAAACTACTATCTATTCTACTTTTAGGGTAAGTAGGTGGGTAAAGTAATGATTTATGTAAACTACTAAAAAAAATGAAAACTATTTTATTTCCTAACTCTAAGTGTAAATTACAGTTACCTATTCTATCTATAATTTATCACACTATTAAAATATTATAATACATATCACAATAAGTATTTATATACATAGTATTCAAATACCCCAGGTTAGTTGTTGCCCCAATGTTCAGAAATTGCTTTCATTGGCATACTGTATAATTACATTTGTCCTGGGTATATTAAATACAATACACAGTCATACTTGTGTCCTATGGGTATGGCACCTGTAGAGTTCGCTTGTGTCGTAGACCAGTATTTTTAGTGTCTGTATTTATGGACTGTTCCTGACACTGTTTTTCTCTGCTTAACACAAATGATTCACCGGAAACACATATGGAGCTTAGTAACTAACGAGCTGTTCCAGTTCACACGGTGATATATTTGTTTTTCGGAGCACAGTTCTTCTTCTGATGTCTACGGACACATGGTAGATCACTGTTCTTAGTACATAGTTTAGCTACATAATGTCTATGTATTCATACAATATTTTACATAGAATATTATACTGTACTATTTTAACAATTATTACTCTACACACTTATGTGGAATCTCTGGTATTTCTACCTCAGATGGTCGACTAAGGGTATCAGCCAGAATGTTGTCCTTACCCTTAATATGTAATTGTAAAATTAGCGACCACCTGTATATACGGTCATTCCGATGCACACCACTTTGTATGACCGTGATTGGGGAGTTGACAGTCTGGACAATGAAGTGAACACCCGCCAGAAATCGATGGAGCTTCCTCACCGCATAGATGACGCTTAGGGCTTGCAACTCTGATATGGAATATCTGGACTCAGCAGGTGTGATCTTACGGCTCACGTAGCAAATCGGCTGGAAGATGCCATCATAAAATTGGCCTAGTACTGCAGTGATGGAGATTCTGCTGGCATCTGTCCTGGGATAATAAACGAGCCTAGGATTAGGCAAGCGGAGGATTGGTACATTACTAAACAGGATTTTCAATTTTGACAATGCAGAAATTAATAATGCATCTTTGACATCCAATTTTACAGATGCTTTTAAAACATTGGAAAATACACTTGTAATTTCCGCTAAATTTGGTATGAATTTGCTATAGTAATTTACTAACCCCAAAAGGCTTCTGACCTGCTTCTTTGTGGTAGGCATGGTCAGATTCATAATTTTTGTAATAATTCTATTATCAGTCTTAAGTTGACCTTGTGAAATGACATGACCCAAAAAGTCAATTTCTTTTAGGCCCAATTCAACTTTGCTCGGTTTGACAGTGAGACCGAAGAGTCGCACTCTGTCAAAGACATGTCTTAGTTTCAGTAAGTGTAGTTGTCCAGTCATCAGTATTGAAACATATATCATGCGTATTCTGTAAGCTCACTAAATGTATGCATTCTTGTCGGATTTGCCAGTCCCGCTAACTAGTGTAGTTGCGCTATGTATGTCTGTCGTCTTATTATTAGGTGTGGGTGCACTGTGTTCGTCTGTCTCTACTCCTGTCTCTTGTCGTGAAAAGTAAAGTTTCAACATGTTGACATGGAATATCTTTAAGTGTCCGTTTATCGATATTTCATAGTCAACATTTGAAATCTTACGTACCACCTTGAATGGTCCTTGCCATTTTATTTGTCTGGAAGTAACTGAAGTATGTTTTGATCTGGTTTACGACCAATTGTTCAAGCACCCTTGTTTGTGTATTGGTAAATTTGACCCTCCCTCTCAAAGGTCTAGAAGCCAGTGTAGAAAGTAGTACTTTAGCTGTGGGATGTCTACCCTTATGTACTAATTGTTGACCGACATTACAAAAACGATGAAATAATTTTATATCATTCCAAACCCTGGCCAATGCAAATGAGCCTGAAATCTAGCCCTGGTTTTGTCGTATGCCAGGTGACCAGCAAGCGGTGACTCATGTGCAGTTTTTTCCACAGTTAGGCGGTGTTGTACAGGTCGCACCGTTTGCTGATTCTCATGGTTATCAGTTGTAAAATATCTAGTAAGAAAGCCATTATTAGGTTTAAAGAACCATGAGACATTTTTGGTCACTTTGGCTCTTTCTTTCAATAATTTTAAATAAGGAGACACACTAGGATCAGCTTTCTGCTGTTCTATGAATTTCTGTCTGTTGGTATCATCTGTGCCAGTTGGAGAAAGCAATAGTAGTCTCTCATCTTGTAGTGTGTCTTGATGTTTTACAGTGTCTGCTCTGGTTGTTGCATTAGCTGCATTTAATCTTTCCCATGCAGCTATTTCATCGCTAGTACATTGTTTCAGTTGGGGTAAGCAACCCAAAATTAAATCAGTACAAGGGTTGTCAAGTATTGCACAAGTAAAGGTACCAGAAAGGAAAGGAGTGTTAATACGGGCTTTGGCCAAAGGGTAAATTTCAACGTTACCCGAAAAGGTTCGGCATTTGACAGAGTCGCCTGTATAATCACCTGGACTCACTAGATCCTTTCTAAGACCAATAAGGGTGCTGCCGCTGTCCAGCAAACATTGGCATGGTGTATCATTGACCATTGCATTGTGGAACACCAAATTGCCTCTGGAGGCTAAGGCTGCATTTACACTCTCAGTTGAGCATGGTACTGTATGTCCACATTCTAATTTTGCGTCTGCATGAAATTGGTGACATCGTTCACAACTGTCAAAACTTAATATATCGTTTACACAACACACATCCTCAGATTGGTTAACAGGTAAAGTATTTTCAATCTCACACTCAGTCTCACTACCACTATCAGAAGATGTATCAATCAAAATAGCATTGTTGGCTTTCATACGTTGACGGCCCAGGCACTTATTTGAATAATGGCCATAGCTGGAACAAAAGAAGCATTTGATTGCACGCCTGTATGCAGATCTTTTGTTTTGTTGCTTCTTAATAACATTTTCAAGATGCGCCGGATAATTTGGCGATTTGTCACACATAGAATAAGTGTCATGCAAAAGTTGACAGTAAATACATTTTGACACTTTCCTATCTTTCTGGTCGATTTTCTGAAAAGGTTTTCTCTTACTCTGATAATTTTTAGGTTGGTCTTTCACAAAAGAAACCACTTCAGAGTCATTTGAGGTCTTGAAAATATCTCTGTTAGAAGAAAAATATGCAGATCCTTTCTTTTCGAACTGCTCTATGTTCTCAATGTCTGACTGCTGCAAAAATTTAGCAAAAGGAGATGGTATAGTGGATATGACTTTATCCATGGCTATTAAATTTTTCAGTCTATCAAAGTCTTTTCCTATGTTAGCTGCTTTAAGCCACCTATCTAGTACACTCTGAACATTTGAGACGTAATCAATGAAAGTCTCACTAGGTTTAGGTTTTAAATTTGAGAACTGAACCTGATACCCAGGGGCATCAAGTAAAAAGTGTTGCATTATCCTATCATGTATGTACTGATAGTTAGATCTAAGATCAGTTGGTATAGACTCTATCACTTTAAGGGGCTCACCACTCAGGTTCTTCATATAAATCATAGCCCACATTTCTATTGGAACTTGGTGATATTTAAACTGATACTCGACATTTTCTGTCCAGGCTGATATGGAATCTTCTTTACAATATGGTTTGATAATATTTTTGTATTTGTTGAACTTATTTTCTTCTTGTTGACTTTTTAGTTTAGTGGCAGAGATCTCTGCGTGTGAGTCTACATCCATACCTTTCATCTTTAATTGTGTCTCTGATTCAACTTGTATTTGTTTTTCCTTAACTCTAGCCATTTCATCTATCTCTTTTTGCTTTAGTTCTCTCTCTTGATCTAATGTCTTTTGTTTTAGTTCTTTCTCCTGATCTAGTTGCTTTTGCTTTAATTCTAGTTCTTTATGTTTAATCTCTATTTCTTTCTGTTTATTTTCCTTATCCTGTTCTAACTGTTGTTGCTTAATCTGCTTATCATGTTCTAACTGTTGTTGCTTAATCTGCTTATCATGTTCTAACTGTTTTTGTTTTGTTATCTCAGCTAGTTCTGCAATCTCCTTTTGGTGTTGTCTTTCCCGTGCGCGTTCATCTCTCTCCGCATCTTCTTTTCGTATACGTTCAGCTGTCTCAGCATCTTTTGCTTCTTTAAATTTCTGATCTGCATATTGTTGTAGCTCTTTACCTGTGTATTGTAACTCTTTACCAGCTTTTATAAAATCACTTAAAGTCGCCATGTTATTTGGTAATTGGCTAGCGTTGACCTACACTGAATTGTTTATTCACTTATTTTTCTTTGCTAGGTTATGTTTCTTAATATCTGAGCACTGCCAATTGTACTCTTTGTATATAACCTGAAAAATTTAATCCTGAAAAAAAAAAACAGAGCACAAAAGTATGCTAATGCATCACAAGCTGAAAAAGAGATGCACTATTAATTACATTGCATGCCAAAAATATTGAGTATACTCAACCTAATGTTCCCGAGAATCAGTGAACAACACTCCGGTAACCCAGGTCACCTTGTTTGGCCACTTCGGCATAGACACGAGTTTTCTAATTAGGTCACCTGTTTGGTACTTCGCACACACACGAATCTTCTATTCAGATGTTGTTTACCCTGGTTTACAGAGCAGCAACAATTAACAAATAGTAAACCGACATATTATTCGACAATCTGATACATCAACAGTGACATGCCCACAAAAAAAAGAATATAGTTAACTTAATATTAAATTGTCAATGTCCTGTCTTCGTTCTAACTTATTTATGCCTTTCGTCACTAACCTAATTTAATCTATGCAAGTGTTGTGCAGACCAAGTCTAATTTGCATGACCGAAAGTAGTACCCTCGTGACGGTAAACACAAGAAAAAGTACGAAAAAAAAATTTCAATAACTGCTTTGAAATAAATAAAAATATACTAATATTGTTTAAATAAATAAATATATTCAATTACGTAACTGAAATAAACAAATAATAGGTTATATAAAGCAACTGATTCAGGCGGGCAGTAGCTTACCGATTTGTAAACACTCAGATGCTGAATGCCAATGGCGTGGCACAACTGTTTGTCAATCGTAACACGTCAGAGGCGCAGCGCTATTTTTAGCTTGCAAAAATCGATAATGTTGCTGGCTGTGTATCGCTCCGCCATGAATCATAGTTGATAGTTATTCATAAATAAATACATAATTACATGAATAATTACATGAATAAATAAAGAAAATAATAATATCAATACTTACAACTTTGAAGAACACATGATTTAAGTAAATAATATCTTAATAAACACAAATAAGCATTATTTCGTCACGATAGGCACAGTTTCGCTAGCAACCTGTCCTAGTCTGCACACGTCATCGTCACTGACACAAATTAAATTCTATTCACTATTTAATGCTAGTAAACTTAGTCGAGAGCCGTGGATGAGTGTTTTTTTAGCTTGAACTTTCGTCCAAGCCACACTTCTGACACCACATTAATCCTTGCCTGTCAACAACTCATGTGTCAGGCATCATCGGATTACTTCTTCCACACCACACAAGAAACTTGCAAGTCGTGTGAAAGGAATTGAATGGTACATTTTATTGCCGTTGGCTCTTTACAAGTACATACCAGTCGCTATCAAACCACACACAAAGCCACAGAATTGCCTATCACTAGTTTCCTAAACCCTATTGCTAATCTCTATCTATTTGGTTACACAAAACTCCTATCAATATCTAACGATCTGCTCTCTACAATGTCAGTCCCCGGTCTGACTAGTTGGCTCGCGTGGTTACACACCACGCGGAAGGACCTTGACGTGTCCTTCGGCTTTCTGCGTGCCGTGATGCTTGGCACGCTGACATTAGCTGTCTTTGGTTGAGTAGCAATCGTGGCGATCCCGTATGCGTGATTCTGTCGTGACCAGAGTGCTAGCTATCTGTTCAACGTCTCCGTGTCTCTTGAGAGAACTAGTTACTAGTCCCCCATTCTATCACCTACCCCGCCCTTATATCGGGGCACTGTATCACTGTAACTATTTGAGGTTGACCACTCTTCCCTTATGCTGCAGTCTTTGACACTCTCCCCATGAGAAATAGGACATCGTGGATGCACCCTCGCTCAAAACACTGGCACCTCATTGACTATGTAATCGTCAGGAGGAGTGACAGACAAGACGTTCGAGTGACAAAATCCATGTGTGGTGCCGAATGTTGGACAGACCATCGTCTCATTGTCTCGAAAATGAACATCCACATCAGGCCACCACGGCGTCCTCAAGGGGCAAAAATGCAAACAAAGCTAAATGTCACCCGCCTAAACAGCAAGAAAATGCAGCAGTCGTTTGAAAATATGCTGGAAGACCGCCTCAAGCCCAATGCTGAAGCAAAACAGGATACAGAAACAGAATGGAGAGCCCTAAAGAACACGATTTACAACACTGCTATGGAAATCCTGGGTCCAGCCCCCCGAAAGCATAAAGACTGGTTTGATGAAAATTCCGAAGACATCAACCAATTGCTGGCCGAGAAACAACATCTTCTCCTCAAGGCACATTTGAATGACCCAAAGTCAACATCAAAAAAAGATGCTTTCAAGAACATTCAGAGAGTAGTGCAGCAGAAACTTCGGCACATGCGGGACTCCTGGCTGAGCAGCAAAGCTGATGAAATTCAGGGCTTTGCTGACAGACACGATATGAAAAACTTCTACGACTCACTGAAAGCGGTCTATGGTCCTTCATCACCAGGCATAGTTCCCCTCCTCAGTGCAGACGGGGGAACATTGGTCACCGATAAGAAAGAAATCCTCCAACGCTGGGCAGAGCATTTCAGCAAAATCTTAAATGCAACTTCCTTCTTCGATGATGAAACCATCAATTGCCTTCCTCAAGTTCCCACCAATGAGACTCTTGATGACCTGCCAACCATAGTGGAAATAAACAAAGCCATCCAGCAACTCTCCAGCGGCAAGGCACCTGGTCCTGACTCCATCCCAGCAGAGATATACAAGGCAGGTGGGCCGGTCCTAACAGAGCAGCTTCACCGAGTCTTCACAAACATATGGATGAACGAGACCATGCCACAAGATTTTAAGGACGCGTCAATAGTCCACCTTTACAAACGTAAAGGAAACCGCCAATCCTGTGACAACCACCGAGGCATCTCCTTGCTTTCAATTGCAGGGAAGATACTCGCCAGAATTCTTCTCAATCGCCTCACAGCCCATCTCGATCAAGGTCTTCTTCCTGAGAGTCAATGTGGCTTCAGAAAAGAACGTGGAACTGTTGACATGATTTTCGCTGCAAGGCAGCTGCAAGAGAAATGTCAGGAACAGAACTGCGAAATGTTCTCCACTTTCATTGACCTTACCAAGGCTTTTGATACAGTCAGCAGAGAAGGACTGTGGAAGATTATGGCAAAATATGGCTGTCCACGAAAGTTTGTCCAAATAGTGCGGCTATTTCATGACGGCATGCAGGCAAGAGTACAGGAAAATGGTGAGCTGTCTGAACCCTTTCCTGTCACCAATGGAGTGAAGCAAGGATGTGTCCTGGCACCAACACTGTTCAGCCTCATGTTTTCAGCCATGTTGATGAATGCCTTCGAGAACGACGACATTGGAATAGACATCAACTACCGTATGGATGGAAAGTTATTCAATCTCAGAAGGCTGAAAGCTAAAACCAAAATTAACAGTGGCACCGTCAGAGAGCTCCTGTTTGCTGATGATTGCGCTCTATACGCCAACTCAGAGGCGGACATGCAACATAATGTTTCAGCTTTCTCACATGCCTGTGCCAACTTTGGGCTCAATATCAACTTGGAGAAGACTGTAGTTATGTACCAGCCAGCTCCAGGGAATAATCACACTGTGCCGAATATCAAAGTGAATGATCATAGACTAAGTGTTGTGGACAAATTTACCTATCTTGGCAGCACCGTGTCACAAGCTGCCACAATCGATGACGAAGTGAATGCAAGAATCTCCAAGGCCAGTGCAGCCTTTGGCAGACTGTACAAGAATGTATGGGACAGAACTGGAATAAGCCTGCAAACAAAGCTAAAAGTCTACAAAGCAGTTGTATTATCCACACTGCTATATGCTTGTGAAACCTGGACTGTTTATCAGCGACACGCTAGGAAATTAAACCACTTCCACACAGTCTGCCTAAGGAAGCTACTGAAGATTAAATGGCAAGACAAGATTCCAGACACTGAAGTCCTAGAAAGAGCATCCATACCCAGTATCCACACTCTACTGATGAAGAATCAGATTCGCTGGGCTGGTCACTTGACTCGCATGCCAGATCACAGGCTCCCTAAACGAATTTTTTACAGCGAACTGCGTTGTGGTAAACGCTCCCAAGGTGGCCAGAGGAAACGTTTTAAAGACACTCTGAAAATTTCACTGAATGCTTTTGGAATTCATCATGACACCTGGGAGGCTGCAGCCAGAGACCGAAATTCGTGGCGTGCATCATTGCGCAAAGGTGCAGTTATATGTGAGGCAACCAGGACTGCAAGAGCTGTGAAGAAAAGGCAGGACAGAAAAACCACTGCAGGAAATCCTCCTCCAGAGACGTCAAGCATTCTTTGTCCACATTGTCAAAGAACATTTCGAGCCAAAATAGGCCTTATCAGCCATCTTAGAACCCACGGCTCCACACCTTCAACCCAACTGGATGAAATGAATGGTCATCATCATTCTTGATGGACAAACAACAACATATAACAAAAGAACGCTGATCGTATCTTTCTTATTATTCCATATAATGTTCTATTTTCATTAGCCTCTTCCAGGAAGTTGTTGTTAGTTACTCTGGCAGACGAAGGTATTCACAACATTCGTCTCAAGAACCACATTTCCGTTTCTTTCAAGATATTACTAAATTTGTTCATTCGCGTTCCACGATTAACTACCATACAGCGAAAGAGGTTTTATATAACATTACAGAACTGTCTTTCGCACAATCTATGATAGTGTCATATTACTTACGATTCTCTTCTCTTGATGAAATACAGCTATTGATTGACCTATTCTGTTCTTTAATATCTATCACGCATCTTCCATCTGATGTTATAATTGCCCCTAGGTATTTCAATGTATCAGGTGGTTAAGCGTTTTCCCTACGATTGTTATATCACATTTTGCTGTCGTCGTTTTCTTTGATGTTTTTCTTTTGTTTTCTTGATATTAAGGAAAGTCTTTGTTTTGCACTCTCTATTACTACAATGTCCAAAAGTTGAAGATATTTTGCACGCTCAGCTATCATTCTGTGTCATAGTCATGGAGTAGATTGTTTATATTAACCCCCAAACAGAATTCCGGACTTCTCTTTTATCTTTTTCTCATCATTACTTCGCGCGAGAGAGAGAGAGGAAGAGAGAGAGAGAGAGAGAGAGAGAGAGAGAGAGAGAGAGAGAGAGAGAGAGAGAGAGAGAGAGAGGATCCAGGGACAAATCACACTCTAGACTTACTCGTAGCTTTATTTGTTCATAATTGCCCTCTTTATTTCCAATTTTAATTGCTGCTACTTGTTTCCAGTAAACATATTTTAGTATTCTGAGATATTTACCATCAATGTTAAAATTTTCCAGCATTTTTATCATGTCATTATTATCTTTCACTTTATCAAATGCCTTGATATAATCAATGAAGCAGAACTTGTTTGGCAAAGAGTTAAAAATAGCAAAACCCGAGTCTAAGTACCAAATGTTTTAGAATGTATATCACAGCATCTGTTGTCTGTGAACTATTTTAAACAAAATATAGTAAAGTAATTCTCTTTTGTTTTCGCCCGCTAGCTTTGAACTCAAGCGTTGTCCATACACTTGCTACTACTTTTAGTGCACTGGGCTAATTTTTGCGTGGGCATTAGCTTTCCCTATTACCATTGTCTCTCACCATCAGGTGAACCCAGTCCGACTTCAGAGTTACTTGTAATTTACATCTCCAAGTCA
Source organism: Cepaea nemoralis (assembly GCA_014155875.1). Classification (NCBI taxonomy): domain Eukaryota; kingdom Metazoa; phylum Mollusca; class Gastropoda; order Stylommatophora; family Helicidae; genus Cepaea; species Cepaea nemoralis. The sequence goes on from JACEFZ010000408.1 coordinate 274,584, forward strand.
AGGACGAGAAGTCAACATTTTAATCCAACTGATTGGTGTAGGGGTTGAACACGCTACCTCAGCATCAATACACCGGAAGTTTAAGAGCGAGCACTTTTGTCAATTCAGCCGTGCTGACCTCCAACTAAAGTAATATATCTTTCTTTGTGTCTGTTGATCCCTTTATTAGTGTTCGTAATGTGTATATTGCCGTCTTCGTGGCCAAGGTGTTACGGACGCAGTTAGTAATCCCGCATACCCGCGTTCGAAACACTGCTGCGCGCGATGTGGCAGCAGACCGCTGCGCTGGTCTTTTACGAAATGGTATGGGTGCCGGTCGTTTAAAAAAAAATAGCAAACTACTGAGCGAAACTTGCCAAGACATCAACATCAGAAAAAAATGCTGGTGTTGTCTGCAAACGTCCTGTAAAGGATATACAACTATTTTTTCTTTAAATCTGTATATTGCATTATTTGTAACTTTTTCCTCCATAATGGTTTTCTTCGCCAATGTCAATCTTAATTTTTGTTTATTTGTTAATCTTATTATAATTCTGATTAGAAGTGCGGCAACATGGGCTGTGAGGTTGAATGTACGAAAATCCTCGCATTCAATTCCTACTGTTTTTTGTTTTTTTTATTGTGAAGCTATAAATTCAGATTTCATTATATGTGTAAATATCCGTAAAAATGTTAAGTTCATATTTCTATTTCAAATACTCCAAGTATTTCTAACATCTCTATCGTGATTCCACCTGGCTCGGCTGTTTTCCTTTCTTCGATTGATTTTCTTTCTTTGTATGTTTTCATTTCTTCGTATGTTTTCCTTTCTTCGTATGATTCATAGCGCCCATGACTACTTCATTTAGAATAGGTGGACCTTCTAATCTAATGTCTTCTACTTATTGTGCTATTTCTCCATCTTACAGCTGTCCTTTGTACTCATTCCATCTTTTCCTTCCAATCGGCTGACTGATTTGTCTGGACATGTTTTTGTATCTTTAACAGAATTTAATTAAATTTTTTTGCACTGCTCGCTTAACCAGTTTTCTTGTGTCTTTACGGGTTTAATCTTTAGATATATATACATAATTTATCTTATCAGTTTCTTGTTTGTTACGTTTACTTTGTTTTCTTTCGTTCATCAATTTTAAGTTTTCGTCACTCACCCATTTTTTCTTTGCATTTTGTCCTCTCTTCGATATAGTTTTGCTTGTTTCATGAATGGAATTTCTTACCAATTCCCATTGTTAATTTATAATACAGCAGTTAAGTTATTGCATCGTATTTTTCTTTCATAATTACTCTGTATCGTTCTTAAGCTTCTCTATGTGCTTTAAAAATATTTTAATTAAGTCTTTTCGACTCCCTTCAGTTTTACTTTTCATTGCCCACATAATCACTGTTACAGTTAACAACCAAGAATTTTCGTAACATTTATTAATGCATTTCTATATCTTTTATTAAAAGATGTAATCTGTTTGGCTGAATATTTTCTTATCACGGCTTTTCTATGTGTAAAGTCGTCTTTTATGGTATTTAAACTATGTGTTTCCAATCATCATTTCATAATTTTCTTTCCCATTCTTTAAGTTTGTCTCCTCTTTCATTTCTTATTCCTAAACCATAGTTTCCTCACTACAATATCAATGTTTTCCTTTCATAATTTCGCAACGAAATCTCCCAGTAGTATTATTATTTATTGCAATTTCGATTCAGATCTCGCCATTTTTACTTATCATAAGTTGTTTTTATCATATTTTTTTATCATATCAAGCTGAATGTTGGCGCATTTATTTATATTTATATCTGTTGGTTTGCTGTTGATTATCATGATAATAACTCTATCTAAAATACTGCTATAACCATTAACTGATTTAGCTGTTTCTTCATCACACAGTGACCTACTCCTTTTTTCATGTTTATCACTTCTGAATATATTATTGTTTGTTTGTCCAGCGCTGTAGCATATGGGCAGTGAACGCGTTTCACAATACCCCGACATACCAAATAGAGGGTTCGAAATCAGGCATGGGAGATTTTGAAGTCGACCGCTAAGCTTTGATTTCTATAGTATGAGGCATCGGCCGTTCAGAAACCAATGAAAGCTACTAAACGTTAAACATTGCCTATTGAATCACAAAGAGCCAAAAGCTGCTGGGGTTAATTGCGACTTCCTATAAAGGACATGCAACTAACGTTGTGTCCGTTATAGCTTTCCCATATCACTCCCATCTCATCTCATTCATGTCTAGGACATTCATTTTCATGTTTGTTTTTTTTATTTTTATTTTAATTAAATTATTTAATTTAACTTTCTTAACCCAGCTAATGTCCTGACATTCAACGTTCCGATTATCAGCTTCCTGATTTTAGATAGTTAGTTAGTTAGTTATCAGTTGGGGTATCTTCATTGCACTCCGGACATGTCCATAGGTGCTCAGATCCTCCCCCCAACATATGCATCAGCGTCCGGTGGCTAATAGTGCCAGTTCTGTGTTGGTTGACGAGGCGCTTTGTTTTCCCGATGTACCTCTCGCGTCTGGCTGTGCCGATTCTTACTCCCAAGTCTTTCATCCTGAACAGCGATGTGGAATCACTGACGTCAAAGTCCTCTGTTCTCGCCATATCTTTGAGGACGTTAGTAACATCGGCACGATCCATGGGCTGGCCATATACAGGGGGTGCAGAGCCAGCCAGTTTATCAGCTCGTTCATTTCCCTCGACTCCCGCATGTCCCGGGACGAAAATGAAGGTGACTTTACGGACAACAGACTTCCGCAGCGACTCAGTCCACTGTCTACGTACAGATCCAGCTTCGACCTTCTGAATCATGCTCATTGAATCACTTAGTACACACACGTTGGTATAAAGCTGTGATTCCAGCCATATGAAAGCCTGTGTAACTGCCATCCCCTCCATCGTCATGCTGCTCGTGGTCATAGAGTGGGCACCACTGGATTCTTGAACGGTTCGGCCCGCTGTACGGGCTGTAAATGACCACGCACTTCTCTGCTGCTTTACAACAGATCCATCTGTATAGATGAGCACTTCGGGGCTATCTGAGTGTTCATAGATGAGCGCGTTAACCTCTGCATTGACAGCGGCAGGGTTCTGCTCTCTGCACCGTCTGTCAAGTGTGATAATGCAGGAGAAAGTGCACTTAAAAGCTGGAGGCACCGGCACCCATTCCTTGCCGGGGTTGATACTGGTAAGACTGCAGACCTGTCTGACGACTGTCACAAAATATACCACCGTGATTAACCAGTGATGACAATAAAAGGCGTTCGGATTAACGACATGTTCGAGGCCACAGGTTGTTTCAACTAATACAGAAAAAACAGTCTGGGTTGCAGCTGCACGTGTTCACATCTGGTCGGAAAAATAGGAACATTCGATGGTGAGTGAGATGAATCAATACACCACTTTGACAGTTCATAAACAGTCAGATCCAAGTAGAATTTGCCGGCTCGGGACATGAAACAGTCCCGTCTGTCATTTAGAGTTTCCGGACATCAGGCGAAATGGCGGCTGTGATTGTCACCACTCGACAGAAGATTGGCGGCTTGTTATTGAAAACTGTTGTTGGGACCATACAGTAACTCGCTAGCGTGTTTTGGATGTCAAAACATGGGAGGACGAATCTGACATTGATTAAGCCAGGGGAGATAGATTCCTGACAATGGAGGATCTGCCCAAAATAACACCTGTGTAGACATAAAGAATAACGTCACGTGACCAATTTTAGGCGGTTGCCAAAAACCCGATTTGGGGACAACTAGTGTAACTCAAACAGTGGATTAGGATTGACGTGTTTTGTTGGAGAGCTCTACAGTGTTAGATTAATTAAAAATTAACTAGCATGTGTCGTTATGGCAAAGTGTAGTAGCCATCCAGGAATGAGGCGGGTTTGCATAAGGTACAAAATATAGCCTATTTAGGCCTAATTAATATAGGCAGTAGTCTTGTTAAAACTAGAGTGTGATGATTAGCACTGTTAGTTGAAAACTAGTTAGAGTAGTGAAGTGATAATTGGCTCTGCTAGGATGAATAGGATAGCGGGGTGATATTTGGAGAGATTTAAGATGGGTTAGGAGATGGGGAAAGTGTCCAATGGGGGGATCTTTCAGTGGCTTGCCCACTGAAGTTTTGCACTCTGTTTATGGGTCTTTCCTTGTCATAGCCTGATTCGGACGTAGGTGAGGAGCTACTAGGCTCTATGACAGAGTTTAGTTAGCTGAGAAATAACAGAGCAAGGCAATAGGCTTACACTCAGCCGGTAGGATCAGTGACTAGTGCTATCACCAGATGTGTTGTTTCTCTAACAGGTTCCCTGCCAGTTACGAGGAAGTTCAACACTGGTTTTGAAGAAGTGCAACTCCAATTGGAAGAACACCAGTTGGACACTCAAATGCTTTCTGACGGAAAACGAATAACCCCCGAGAAGAAAGATGGTATTATGTTTACGCTGGACTCATAATCAGGAGGGTTCACCATAACATGACTCAGAAGAGCCAACCAATATAACGATTCCTGTGTGTTAAGGTTCACCTAGGATGGGTGATGATTGTTGATATGTCACACATCATACAAACATTGTTAAAGGAACGAGAACATTAAAATGTAAGTCACATCGTGTGATAGATTCCAGTGAAATATTACCAAAGACATCATACTTGAGACGTTATAGACACTTGTTAACATCAAGTATATTAACAATAACAGTGATACCTAAGTACACCCAACAAAGGATTCGTACAATTTTTCTGAACGATAGGAACTTATGTGTAGTGTGCAACCGGTCCATGATCAGCTGTAATTTACAAACAGTATCTATTTCGGATGATCAGGAAGATGGATTACCAGGTAGCTACAGATGACCGTCGGTGTCCGGCAGGAGGGATACAGCCCTGGGTGAGATGGACTTGTTCTGACTTAACGTGCTGTGGTGTGTCCTTGCAAGGATGAACTGACTATGCTATTATCTGAGGGTCCGATCCTACACACATTATAGAACACCTCACACATTTTCTTCGCATACACGTCTCACATACATTACACTTTTCTTTTAATAAATTAATCTTTATTAATTTTTAGAAGCAAGAGTTGTTGAATATGTTGCTTGGGGAAGAATGAGAGGGGGCATAGTACGACAGTGATAGAGAGAGGAAAAGGTGTCCATGAACTGATGGAGTGTGTTGGACGGAAGCTGGTGGATTCTCCAGGATATTGATAGGGAAAAAAAATTATAATGTGGGTGTTGACTCCCCTCACTCCAGGGACGACACTTTAAAGGAAGACACGACATTATTGGGGGCTCGTCCGGGATCTTTGGACAGCGGGATCTCTCGTAAACGGGATCTTTGGACAGCGGGATCTCTCGTAACCGGGATCTTTGGACAGCGGGATCTCTCGTAAAAGTGATCCTTGGACAGTGGGATCTCTCGTAAACGTGATCCTTGGACAGTGAGATATCCTGCAAGCAGGATACTTTGACACGGGATCCTTAGTTATAAGACGGAGATATCATATTGGAGAATCCAGCTAGAGTGAATGTGGACAGGGGTTAGGACAAATATCTTACCTGTTCACACTTCACACGTCTGCATAGGTCTGTGGTCCTGATTCTACTCTTGTCACTGAGTGATTGTTTTATGGTGTGCTGGGTGTGGGGCATATATAGATTTATAGTACTTGTTCATATATCTATATATTAGTTGGCAGTTAAATTATACTCAACCTGCTAGCTTACCTCTCTGTAAAATGGCCACTCCGAAACTAACCACTGCAGAACTAAGGGCAAAGAGGGAAGAAATGGGATTGTCGGGTTCTGCTCTAACGGATTACATACAGGAATTGGAGAGAGAGAGTATCGTCAAGCAGAAAGGGAAGATCGAAAGGCTGAGTTGGATTTGAGAAGGATGGAGTTGGAACAAGAAGCTAAGAAACTTGAAGCTGAACAGGCTGCTAAGAAATTAGAAGCTGAACAGGAAGCACAGAAAAGGGAGCACGAGTACCGGATGCGGGAACTCGAGCTCAAGAGGCAATCTAATGGGGAAACTGAGGGAGCAGTTGGAGGTTCCTCCGCCTCAGGCTCAACCCCAACAGGTGGGCATAGTTACCATGCTATGAAGTTTCCTTTAGCGGTCTACGAGGAGGACAAAGAGAAGATTGACCAGTACCTTCAACGCTTCGAGGCCATGTCTGTTGCTATGGGTCTGGACCGTGACAAATGGTGTCTTAAGCTATCCCAAGGTTTACGCGGGACCGGCTACGAGGTTTATTCTCGCCTGCCACCAGGACATGAGAACAATTATGACGAATTGAAGACGGCTCTGCTGAAACGATTCGAGGTTACGTCACATACCTACCGGAAAAAATTTCGAGCAGCGAAACGAGAACCGGGGGAGTTGTTTGCCGCCTACAGTTTGCGTCTAAAATCCTATCTCCATAAGTGGATGGATTTGGCTGGGTTCGCACATGACTATGAGAGTCTGGAAGAGCTCATGGTGGTCGACCAGCTGAAGAAGCAAATGTCAAAACCGCTCAGGACATTCTTGGGAGAGCAAGGAGCGGAACGTATTGACCTCGTGACAAAATTAGCAGAACGGTTCGTCGAGGTACATGGGGAGGCAGGGGACAACCTTTCAACCAACACCAAAAGTCAGGAGAAATATGAAAAGAAGAAAGCCAAAAACTCAGGAACCAAAAAGGGGGAACCTTATGTGCAAAAATCAGAGGATAGTTCAGAGAAGAAGAAGGAGGGAAGCAAGAGCACTTCAAGCTCTACACCAAAACGACCGTGGTCGGAGAAGTGGTGTTCAATTTGTAAGTCACCCTCTCACAATACGAGGGACTGCAAATCGAAGGCTAAGAGCCCTCACTTCGCAGCATGTCAAGTGACTTCCAAGGAGGTTGTCACGGAAAATGCCAAGGTCAACAAGGAAGCTCGCCACCAGGAGAGTTCACTCAAGTCCGGCACTAGAAAATCTAGGACAGGGAAATGGTGCAACCACTGCAGGTCGAATACGCACAATGCTATTGACTGCAGGGGAAAGTCAGGAGACACTCAATTCGTCGTGTGCCCCGGGAAACCTAAGGTGGAGCCCACCGAACAGGTCGAGGCCGAGGAAGAGACTCCAGACCAGGAAAAACCACCTGTAGTGGAATTGGTAGAGGTTAACGGTCGTCAAGTGGAGTGTTTGTACGACACAGGACTGGACGGGGAGGCCGTGATTTCTGCGGATCTGGTACATCCAGAACAATTCACCGGTGAGACCATGGAGATACAGCCTGCACAGAAGAGTGCTGTGGCCATGAAGTTGCCCATTGCTAATGTGGAGATTCGGTCAAGGTATGTCATCGGCACAATCAAGGCCGCTGTATTGACCGATCCCATTTTCCCAGTAATCCTCGGTTGCCGGTATGTCTTTCTGGGAATGCCCAGGGAGCCAATCCATATGGGAGCAATACAGACTCGCTCTCAGACGAGAACGGAAGAGGCAGAAGCAATTGTGACTAACCCACTGCCGGGGGAGCTACGAACTGCCCAGAGTGAGGATGCTACTTTACGTCCTTGCTACAAAAAGCTGCAGAGAAGTGCTGATCCACCAGGACGGGGTCAGTACTACATGAAGAATAGGCTACTCTACAGGAGAGCAGGAAGGGGAGACAACCTATACGGTCAGTTGGTCGTCCCGAAAGCTCACCGGTCCCAGATTCTTCATATGGGGCATACCATCTCCTTTAGTGGACACATGGGTATTGCCGCCACCATGCAGCGAATTTCCTGCCATTACTATTGGCCGGGAATGACAGATGATGTGCGTCGGTATGTGAAGTCATGCCCTGAGTGCCAGAGGGTGGCACCGAAACACTGGACAGCACCGGTGGTCTTGGGTGAGATGCCCATCATGAACTCTCCTTTCGAGAGGGTAGCCATCGATATCGTGGGTCCACTTCCCAGGACTAAAAAGAGGAACATGTATATACTCACAATGGTGGATTGCTGTACAATGTGGGGTGAAGCCATACCGTTGACCACGATTGACTCGAAACGAGTGGCGGACGCACTGATGGAGGCCTTTACCAGATTAGGCTTCCCTGATCAAATTCTGACGGACAATGGGTCCCAGTTTTGTGGAAAACTCATGGAGGAGGTATTTAGGGTGTTCCATTCTAACCACATACATACCAGCCCTTACCACCCTCAAGCCAATGGACAAGTAGAGCGTTTCAACGGCACGTTGATGACAATGCTCAGGAAACTGGCACAGGAAAAACCTGATAGGTGGGATGAATATATCCCAGCAGCACTTTTTGCCTATAGGGAAGTTCCTCATGGCTCAACCGGACTACCACCCGCTACGTTGCTGTTTGGTCGTCCAATCAAAGGACCGTTGGAAGCCATGTTGAGGAGTTGGACTGAAGAGGGGACGTCAGAAGAAGTGATCTCTTCCTATAAATACGTGGAGGAACTGAAAGAAAAACTCCACAAGGGATGGACTCTGGCAAATCAAAACTTGAAAAAGGCCAGGAAAAGACATGCGGCTTACTACAACCGTAGGTCTAAAGAAAGATCTCTAGAGGTGGGAGATAAAGTCTTGTTGCTACTCCCTACGGGAAACAACAAACTGGAGATAGGTTGGCAAGGACCGTTTCCCGTGGAAAGGGTGATATCCAGAACCAACTATCAGATCCGGATCCGGGGAAAGTCGAAGATTTTCCATATCAATCTCTTGCGGAAATACGAAGAGAGACCGGGAGACAAGGCAGCTCACCTCATGGCAATGGCGGTTGCAGTGGAGACGGAAGTGGGAACCAACGAGGGCAGGGAATATCCCTTGGTACACCAGGAAACCTATAGGGATGTGCAAGTGAACCCTGATCTGACCTCCCAGGAGAGGGAAAAGATAACCCAGGTTCTCAAGTCTCATAAGGAGATACTGACTGATAAACCAGGACGAACCAGGTTGGTTGAGTTCGAGATGACTTTGACCACACAGGAGCCTGTTCGCCAGAAGGTTTACCCAGTGCCATTCTCTAAGGAAAAGGCCCTGGAGGAGGAAATACAAAAACTGCTGGAGGATGACGTGATTGCACCATCCACATCCCCATACAATGCAGGGGTAGTTTTGTTACGGAAACCAAGTGGAGAACACCGGTTGTGTATAGACTACCGACTTCTGAACAGTCACACACAATTTCAGGTGGAACCTTTGCCGAATCCAACGCAGTTATTCGCTAGGCTCCATAAGGCTCGGTACTTTTCAAAGGTGGATCTGAGTCGGGGGTACTATCAGATACCAGTCAAACCGGAGATTCGACCACTGTTGGCTTTCAGTACACCCAGTGGACACTACGAATTCAAGGTCATGCCCTTTGGACTCAGCAATGCACCTAGTGTGTTTACACGCATGATGAGGACTTTACTAGATCCTTTACAGGATCCGGCCATCATCTCATTCATGGATGATATTCTGATTTCCAGTGACAGCTTGGATGACCACTTGAAATCCTTGGAGAGAGTGTTTAATAGACTCAAGGAAGCAGGGCTTACCACTCGTCCAACAAAGTGCATGATTGGTTACCAGACTCTGGAATTTCTAGGTCACACCATCACTCCAGGACACATTGTCCCAGAAGAAAAGAACCTGGAGAAAATCAGAAATGCACCAAGGCCAAAAACGAAGAAGGATGTGCGATCTTTTCTCTCGTTGTGTGGGTTCTACCACAAATTTATCCCACATTTCACGGAACTGGGAGCTCCATTGACGGAAACCTTGAAAAAGGGATTCCCGGACCAAATCATTTGGACACCAGAATGTGAGACTGCCTATAGTCAGTTAAAGGAGGCCTTGGTCAGCAAACCTGTATTACAGCTCCCTGACCTTTCCAAACCATTTGTGTTGAGAACGGATGCGAGTGCGATTGGGATTGGGGCAGCCTTGTTACAGGAAGGAAAAGACGATGCTTCGGTTTTGAAACCTGTAGCATACGCAAGTAAGAAACTTCTCCAGGCTGAGAGGAATTATTCAACCGTCGAGAGAGAGTGCTTGTCTCTCGTATGGGCAGTGCAAAAATTCCAGCCCTATTTGTATGGAGTTAAGTTTCGGGTCCAGTCGGATCATCAGCCCCTGATGTTCCTGGCTACTTCTCAGAAGCTCAACGCCCGTTTGATGCGGTGGTCGTTGTTACTTCAACCTTATAATTTCACAGTGGAGTACATTCCTGGGAAGGAAAATGTTGGAGCGGACTTCTTGTCAAGACACCCAGCTCCTGAAGAAGAGGAATGAATCACCTGGATTGAACTCACGGTGGAGAAGAGTGAGATGGACTACTCTCTTACTCTCTATGTCACAAAATAGACCACCGTGATTAACCAGTGATGACAATAAAAGGCGTTCGGATTGGCGACATGTTCGAGGCCACAGGTTGTTTCAACAAATACAGAAAAAACAGTCGGGGTTGCAGCTGCACGTGTTCACATCTGGTCGGAAAAATAGGAACATTCGATGGTGAGTGAGATGAATCAATACACCACTTTGACAGTTCATAAACAGGTCGGATTCAAGCGGAAGTTCCCGGCTCGGGACATGAAACAGTCCCGTCTGTCATTTAGGGTTTCCGGACATCAGGCGAAATGGCGGCTGTGATTGTCACCACTCGACAGAAGATTGGCGGCTTGTTATTGAAAACTGTTGTTGGGACCATACAGTAACTCGCTAGCGTGTTTTGGATGTCAAAACATGGGAGGACGAATCTGACATTGATTAAGCCAGGGGAGATAGATTCCTGACAATGGAGGATCTGCCCAAAATAACACCTGTGTAGACATAAAGAATAACGTCACGTGACCAATTTTAGGCGTTTGCCAAAAACCCGATTTGGGGACAACGAGTGTAACTCAAACAGTGGATTAGGATTGACGTGTTTTGTTGGAGAGCTCTACAGTGTTAGATTAATTAAAAATTAACTAGCATGTGTCGTTATGGCAAAGTGTAGTAGCCATCCAGGAATGAGGCGGGTTTGCATAAGGTACAAAATATAGCCTATTTAGGCCTAATTAATATAGGCAGTAGTCTTGTTAAAACTAGAGTGTGATGATTAGCACTGTTAGTTGAAAACTAGTTAGAGTAGTGAAGTGATAATTGGCTCTGCTAGGATGAATAGGATAGCGGGGTGATATTTGGAGAGATTTAAGATGGGTTAGGAGATGGGGAAAGTGTCCAATGGGGGATCTTTCAGTGGCTTGCCCACTGAAGTTTTGCACTCTGTTTATGGGTCTTTCCTTGTCATAGCCTGATTCGGACGTAGGTGAGGAGCTACTAGGCTCTATGACAGAGTTTAGTTAGCTGAGAAATAACAGAGCAAGGCAATAGGCTTACACTCAGCCGGTAGGATCAGTGACTAGTGCTATCACCAGATGTGTTGTTTCTCTAACAGGTTCCCTGCCAGTTACGAGGAAGTTCAACACTGGTTTTGAAGAAGTGCAACTCCAATTGGAAGAACACCAGTTGGACACTCAAATGCTTTCTGACGGAAAACGAATAACCCCCGAGAAGAAAGATGGTATTATGTTTACGCTGGACTCATAATCAGGAGGGTTCACCATAACATGACTCAGAAGAGCCAACCAATATAACGATTCCTGTGTGTTAAGGTTCACCTAGGATGGGTGATGATTGTTGATATGTCACACATCATACAAACATTGTTAAAGGAACGAGAACATTAAAATGTAAGTCACATCGTGTGATAGATTCCAGTGAAATATTACCAAAGACATCATACTTGAGACGTTATAGACACTAGTTAAGATCAAGTATATTAACAATAACAGTGATACCTAAGTACACCCAACAAAGGATTCGTACAATTTTTAGGAACGATAGGAACTTATGTGTAGTGTGCAACCGGTCCATGATCAGCTGTAATTTACAAACAGTATCTATTTCGGATGATCAGGAAGATGGATTACCAGGTAGCTACAGATGACCGTCGGTGTCCGGCAGGAGGGATACAGCCCTGGGTGAGATGGACTTGTTCTGACTTAACGTGCTGTGGTGTGTCCTTGCAAGGATGAACTGACTATGCTATTATCTGAGGGTCCGATCCTACACACATTATAGAACACCTCACACATTTTCTTCGCATACACGTCTCACATACATTACACTTTTCTTTTAATAAATTAATCTTTATTAATTTTTAGAAGCAAGAGTTGTTGAATATGTTGCTTGGGGAAGAACGAGAGGGGGCATAGTACGAAAGTGAGAGAGAGAGATAGGAAAAGGTGTCCATGAACTGATGGAGTGTGTTGGACGGAAGCTGGTGGATTCTCCAGGATATTGATAGAGGAAAAAAATTATAATGTGGGTGTTGACTCCCCTCACTTCAGGGACGACACTTTAAAGGAATACACGACAACGACATCTTCCGCCCGACCCATCCATTACTTGCCCCTCTTTAGCCTGTCACCCTTTTCTCTGAATATAGCGTCATGCAGAGGGTGCTGCTCATCTGCACTTATTTTTAAGTATGCACGAGCTCTCCAGATCTTGATCCTGTGTTCCATTGTCGGGAAGTCAAGGAGGTATCTCATTGCTACACAGCGCATGGCTTCGTTTTGTACCTTTTCAAGTCTTCCAATCTGTGTAGGGCTGACATTGAGGATGGCCAGGGCATACTCGATGCGTGAAAGCACCAGTCCTTGGAACAGAAGTATTAGCAGTCTTTGCTCGATATTGGCAGTCGCCATGACTCTCATTGCTGACAAACCTTTTCGAGCCTTCGTTATGACATAATCGACATGATCTCTGAAGGACAGGCTACGATCAAGCCTCACGCCAAGATATGTCATTGACTGGGTTCTACTCAAAATGCTCCCATCCATTCTTACTGCCGGCAGGTCTTTTTTCACAATATGGTTGTTAAGGGAGAACCATGTAACCGATGCCTTTGCAGGGTTGACAAGGGCGGATTTTAGATTTGCCATCAGTAGCTTGATGACGTTCTTGTGTCACCTGTTCCTCGTAACATTCTCCTATCATGACCACAATCGTCTAAAAGGGATCTAAAAATGGTGGAATATGCATCATCATCATTACCATCATAATCATTATCATCATCATGTGCCATGCCGGTAAGCGTGGACGGTCATGTTTTGCCATCTTACTCGATCACCAGAGTCGTGGATCAGCTCAGTGTTCTTGTCTCGACCATACAACGTGGCTAAGCCATCCAGGTATTTACTTCTCTGCCCTCCCCTTGTTCTCTTCCCCTCGATCTTGCATCATTATAGTCCATGCCGATAGGGATGGGAGGTAGTGTTTCGCCATCTGACAAGTCACCAGAGTCGTGGATCAGCTCTGTATTTTTGTTTCAATTATGGCCAGGCCACTTAGATATGTACCTCTCTGCCTTTCTTTTGTTCTTTCCCCATAAATAATGGCAGTTAACACCAAATTCTCCAGTTTATTTCATCTCATAAAGTGCCCAAAAATCTTGACTGTCTACTTCTAAGTTCTCTAATCAGTTTACAATTTTCATTTGTTTCATGTAGGACATTATTCATTGGTTTGTCTGTCTGTCAGCGATATTATTTGCATTTCCCCCAGAAACCTCGTTTCTACTGCCATTAGATGTTTTTAGGTTGTCTGCTCATTGTTCACACTACACATCCATACACAAGTACAGGTTGTAGCACGTCAATACTCTTTTTCTCATTGCGATTGACATCTTTTTATTGGTCAGTGGAATATTATTTCCTCCTATAGAAGCACTTATTTATGGTGGAATATTGACTGACTGACTGACTGACTGACTGACTGAATGACTGACTGACTGACTGAGTGACTGACAGACTTACTGACTGACTGACTGACTGGCTGACTGACTGACTGACTGACTGACTGGCTGGCTGACTGACTGACTGGCTGACTGACTGACTGACTGACTGACTGACTGGCACCTTGCCATCTTGACAGATGATAGCTTGTAACATAGAGCTATACCTCTCCTTAACACAAAGCCGGGGCTGAATTTACAGACCATGTGTTGCCCATGCGCATGATCCCACTCTCGGCCTGCCTATTTTACTACAGAGGAAAGGTATACATCAAAACATCTGGAACAAGACAAGCTGCAGAAGCTGCCGTAGCAGCAAAGCAATGCTCTAACTGTCCGCCTAACGGAGCTTCCATCCTAGACCAGTTGCCGACTAAGGCTTAGGGCCTGGTTTGCCCTGCCATGACATTTAGTCTTTAGGTTGCATTTCCTCGCACCGGGGTAAGACTTGCACCCTCCCAATTGCACTCCTCCGCCCGAAGCCGTTGGCACAATTTGGGTTGTCGGGTTTGGTGAGCGCCGCCCAACATTTGGCGTTAACAGAGAGCAGGTAGTACCGTCTACTGTCAAAAGATAGCTCAGTCATATCTGACTAAGACCCGACACCCGGTCGAATATTATTTACTTCTTAATTAGACGTGGACAGTCAACAGTTTTTGGGCAGGTTATGAGAAGAAATAAACGAGAGGACTTGGTAGCAACTGGCAAGAGTGAGGGGAAAGGAACAAGAGGAAGGCAGAGATGTACATATCTGGATGGCTTGGCCGCGTGGCATGGTCGCGACAAGAACAGAGCTGATCCACGATTCTGGTGATCGAGTGAGATGGCGACACATGACCACCCACGCTAAATGGCATGGCACATATTGATAAAGATGTTGATAGATGGTTCCAAAGAATCACTTACTCACGCAATAAACACTGTCATATTTTAATAAGTAAATAATAAAACATAAGCTAAAAAAGCTTTATAATGATAATACGGGCACAAGATTAATGGTAAACCCTAAAATCCCTTCATCTATTCATCAATACTTAAATTCTCCTACATTACTTACCTTCGTATGCTATCACAAAATTAGAAATGCATTACTATTCTGCCATGTATGCCATTATTTTCCAACATTCGTCTGTAAATGAACTTGTAATCCCGGACGTTTGGGTAAAGGAATCCTTGTATATGGAGGTGTTATGCAATGGGTGACGAAGACTCGTTTTTAAGTTGTAAATCTGGGCTTTATCACAGCGGTTGTTATATTGTGTGTGCCATTGGGCCCATTGAGAGAACGATGCCCTCTGCTAAACATCTTAACAGTCTCATAAAGTGTATTTTTCCCGTGGTGTAGAGAAGACAGACTGTAATGGTCGAAGAGTCAGGGGTCGGGGGGAGGGGGGGGGGGGGTAGCGTGATGTCCGACGCTCGCTCGCCAGCTAGATGAGCATGGGTTCGATTCGCATTGAAATGGATTCGCATTTTTTAAATTGACCTGGGCTACCAGCTACACTCTACCTAAAATATGTAATAGGAAATGTCTTTGGAAGTCTTTTGCCTAAACCACAAGTAGGCTGATTGTGGAATTCATGGCAGTAAGTAAAGTAATAACATGGTTCGAGACACAGACCTTCACTCGGGCATGTTTCCTTAGTGACTCAATGAATATACTCGGGAAGACAGAGATGGGGTGGGTCCGAAGACGGTGGTTGTTGTCTCTGGAGCGGTCACGGCTGGCAAAGATTAGTTTAATTTCTTGCCAGGGCATACAAGGAAATTAGCAGGCTGACATGCAGTTTAGGCTACTGTGGAGGGCGGACGAGCAATGGACCAGGCTGATATACTGAATGCCCTACGAGAAGTAAGTCGTTTGCGAGAACCACATGATGACTGTGAATATACAACCATGGTCAGACTGCGAGAACAGCAAGTTAAAAGAGGTGTGGCCAAACAAGAACACTACGCGGGAAGCCAAAGAAGATTAATAAACCAACACAGAATTGGTGTCGTTAGCCGCTACACGCTGCGGGATTTGCTGAGGAGGGGATCCGAGCACATATGGACTGAATGGTTCGATGTGCAATGAGGATGGTCTGTCGACTAACTAGTCTTGGAAAGTGAAGGTAGCCAGTGTGATACAGACCACATCAGCCACCGAGTGGCGCTTGGTCTATACAAATATGGATCTAACACTGTATACCCAATACACCTTAAGGCGTGCACAGTGTCCTTTATTTTTTGTTTTACTAAATCAGTTGAAAATCAAGTTGGAAAAGCATGAGAAATAAAATTACTGGTACTCATTACAAATAACAAAAATAAATAGAGATAAGTGGACAGACCATACAATATACAAATTGAAAGTTATAGTGTGACCAAACCGAGATTCCAGCCTCTCACCCTCACACGACGACAGGGCATCGCTTGAGGTTTTATCGGCTTCCCAGCAATCGCTATTTCTGGCCTCAACAATGACTATTTATGCATATTTCAAATCTGAAAATAGAAATGGATATGACATGTTTTGAAAGGTGTCGTCTCTCTAGTTCACAAAGGTGTCAGACGAAGGGGAATGGGAGACTAAAATCAAGAAGGAAATGGTCGACGCTGTATTCCACAACATGAGTAATATTCTAACAAACAAGCAACTATCTTACCGGTTACAACACAGTCATCAAGATGTCTTTCGTTACGGTTTGTTTTGGACATAATTGCGGTGTGTCAGTTTACAGCAGAGTTACGACATTTGCACACTTCGGTCGACACATTCAACCTCTGCGGGCGTTTATTGATCGAGTCAAAATTGATACTGGTCAAAATGGACTGAATCGTTCGATGTGCAGTACGGATGATCTATCGACTAACTAGCTAACTAAGCCTTCCCGATATTTCGGAAAATGTTTTACGGTCAAAAGGTTTTAAGATCATGTTTATCCATCTACCCACGTGTGACACACTAACTGGCCGGTTGGGGACTGCCACATGCATTTCAGTTGGCCCTCAAGAGAATGCAGGGGCAGATTTGGGGATTCTCCGTCATCCACGGAGGCTTCCGTATGTGTGAAGTCCACACATGACGCTCTAATACAGGGCTCACCAAAGGAATCATCACCTCTTGCACATGGCTGCTTAGCCTCACTTCCGTATGTTGATCCTCCCGTACACCTCAAGTTGGGGGACCACATGGTCACAGTCCGCGAATTCTGGACTTCTGGTGATGCCCACACGCTATGCTGTCAAGTCAGACTTTCCATCAAAAGAACGTATAGCCCAACAATTTCCCACTTTGGACGCTTTTACACATGAGAGCCTGGGGTCTGTGATTTTGCATTTCAGGGACATTCAGTATCTTTCCTACAGCTATGAGAGGCACGCACACGAGGTATGGTTTTCACTCGCAGTACCAATTTTCCGTTTAGTATACAACACCAGCTAGGAGTTTGAATCGAGTGGTCATTGAGTAAGATGTGTTTTTTTCGGTGGACATTTGAATCTTTTATCTAGTTAGAATTACATTTTGCGAATATTTGAAATATTTTGTCAATTTAGTCGGCTGTACCTTTGATGGACATTATTTACATATCATTTGAGGGTGCGTTGATGAGTGCCAAAATAATTTCTGATCACTGCCTATCTAGGGGCACCACCTCCGAGAACCCCTGCCTGCATGGTTTAGACCAGTGATAGACATGTATCGTTGGTCTACGATGTGGACGTATTGCAGAAGTCTTGCAAGGGGTTACGTAAAACAAGTACAAAATTCGCTGGTGCCTGAGATGAGATGTGGTATATGGGATCCTTTTATAAGCATCACTACGGCTATAACTTTCCCCATGTCTGTGACGAAAGTCAATACACCATGCGCACTGTTTTAAGATTCTCATATTGTGATCTAAGTTGGAAAATGGAAGCACTAATAGAATCATCATCGTGCAATACAGACGATCTTTGACAAACAAACACAAACAAATAAATACCCATGTATGTTACACTTTGCGGTTTAGTAATTAATACAATAAAGGATCGGCAGCCCAGTGACTAGTACGATTGTCTGCCGGTTCGATGGCCATGTTATCGAAACCCCATCGAGGCAGGCATTTGGTTAAAATTGGGTCAGTGGCTGTGTCATGACAGGGAATGGTGTCGACACACTTCTACTTCGTCTCCGTTCGTCAGATACTTGTTTGATTTGGACTAAGTGCGTTGTGTCAGTTTAAAGCAGAGCTGCGACATCTGCTTCTTTCGGCCTTTCTGGGGGCATATCCGACTTATTTGGGCATTTGTTGATCTAGTTAGCCTCCCTATGTCTGCATTTATATATTCATGAGACCCACTTTGCTCAGATATGTTGAATGATTGGGCCCTTTCATATCAACCTTGATAGTGGGCTATTCAGGGCCAGAAATTCATGAATAAAGTTTCTTGACACAACAGATATAATTATACTGTGGCTATACGCTACCTTGTCTGTACCCAAGCATGCATGGCGTAAGATAGACTAAGGAAGGCTGGCACAAGACTGGCCACTGACACGAAGTGCTACATGCCTTTAGGGGGTTATAAGGTGTGGAGAAGCATGATCTCCGACGCCAGACGACAAGGCACTTGGCTATGAACACACGAAAGACGAATATGGTAAACAATGTCCATAATAATAGACAACATGACGGATATTCGATGTTTACACATAAGAAATAAAAAACTATATATTATGTTAATGTTTTCAAGGATCACATTTCGAAGTTCTTAACATTATTTCAATTCGACCGATATTGCCGGAGGTGATAGAAATAAAATGTGCTTATTTGTTATCGTGTGCGAGTGTGGGCTGACTGTTTGACGCTTCTTCTGCTAACGGCTAAAAGATGGCTGAAACTTTTGATAATGAAAGAGTATCGATTTGTTTCTGTAACGTTGAGAACTGTTTTGCTGGTGGTTTGATGGATAAATGCGGGATTTTTGTATTCACAAACGCTCGCGTGCGTGCGCGAGCGCGAGCGCGCGCACACATACACACATACGCATGCACGTGTAAGCACACTCGCACTCACGTATACATACGCTGTACAATCGTTTATTCATTCATATGGGAGCGGAGATGTGTACACAGATATTCTTTCTATCTCAGTATCCATGTACAGCTTATGTATTCCATTTTCAAATCGTGGGCTGTTTCACGTGCGAACACGTACACGAATCCTTTTAACGTTTGGCTGTAGTTCTAGAAGGTGTTGAGAGGGGTTGATTCAAGAACGGGCATCACAGGACTCGGGTTATTTCCACAGGTACACCTACTTGTCTAACAATGAAAATCAGTGACATTTATCTTCTTGCTGGCGGTAGGTTAAACGAGTTTTGAACGAATCAAGTTTAGGTGTACATGGAAAAGGCAATGAAAACGTAAAGCAGAGATAACACCAGAAACCTTTAAAAGAGAAAAAAGAAATAAGGCAAATGTATAATGGATATTTAAACACTTCTAACAATTAACTAATGCCGTCAGAACCAATGAACTATAGAGAGAAGCTAATAAAATATATTAGAAGCTAATAAAAAATATATTAGAAAGATGACCTGGATGGATACAAGATCATATTTAGATGGCCTAGCAAAAGATACAGAAGTAGCAGAACCAAAATATAAACAAGATGTCTTTACACTATCACATGTACAATTGTAGCTTACATTGGCACCTTTACATTGGCACCTTTCCGTTTTGACAGACTATAGTTTGATACATTGTGCTTCAAAACGGTTTAATTACAACAACCCATGGTGGTGGCAAGTGTGGCTGATAAGGCCAATTCGTGCTGTAAATGTTCGTCCACAGGGGATGCATGTGAAAACATGGTCATTTCCACCATCATGCACCATCTTACGTCTCTCACGCTCTGTGTATGCTTTATCTGCAATCATTTTCTCCTTTGTCTGTATTCCATTTCTGATAGTTGCCCTCCATGCAACACGTTCAGGGCGACTTCCTCCCAATGTGCATTATCAATGCCTGTATCAATCATGTCCCGCTTACACACATCTTTGTATCGTAGTAGAGGCCGACCCTGAGATCTCCTACCCATCTGTAATTCACCAAAAAATAAGATGTACTTTGGTATTCTACCATAATCCATCCTCCTAACGTGTCCTATCCATCTAAGTCTACGAAGACTGAGCATGGAACACACCGTCACACAACCTGATCTTTCCAATACTTCAGTATTTGTGATTTTGTCTTATCACTTAATACCAAGTAT
This sequence comes from Cepaea nemoralis, assembly GCA_014155875.1. Taxonomy (NCBI): domain Eukaryota; kingdom Metazoa; phylum Mollusca; class Gastropoda; order Stylommatophora; family Helicidae; genus Cepaea; species Cepaea nemoralis. Next base: position 294,653 of record JACEFZ010000408.1, read on the forward strand.
TCTTCGCAGACACCGCATATGAAAGCTGTTTAAACGTTTCTCTTGGTGTGAGTAACCTGTCCAGGTTTCACTGCCATAAAGATGAGTACTAAGGACACAGGCTAAGTAAACTGAAGACTTTTGTTTTGGCAATAAGCTTCCTGTTCTCCCAGACTCTTTTTGCTAACATGTTCATTGTTGTTGCTACCTTACCAATCCTGATGTTGATTTCCTGATCTAGGGATAATTTGCTATTTACCTCTGATCCTAGATATGTAACATGGTCTACTATCTCCAGTTCGACATTGTCAATAAAGATTGATGGTACCCCATGTGCACCTTGTGACATAATCTGTGTCTTCTTTCTGTTAATTGTTAAACCAAATTCAGAACAAGCATTGGAGAATGCAGATAGTAGATGTTGTAATTCTTCCTCAGAGTGGGTCGTAATTGCAGCATCATCCGCAAAAAGCAACTCTCTGATTAGTACCCTGCTAATTTTGGTCTTGGCCTTCAATCTCTGAGCATTATAGAGGCCGCCATCTGAACGTGAGTGAATGTATATACCGGCATCCTGATATCGAAAGGCATATTTCAGTAGAAGTGAAAAGTATATTCCAAAGAGGGTGGGAGGTAGTACACAACATTGCTTAACTCCACTCTTGATTTCAAACTCTTCTGAAGTTGCACCATCAAACTTGATTATACCCTTCACGCCTGTGTGGAACTAGTATGAGAAATCACGATATGGCAGCAGACTTGACGGCGAGACTGGTGGTCAGGTATTCGAATAACCTTGGGGTGAAATGTTTTACAACCTGGTCCCTCAGTTCGAAATAGACTAAAGTGAATACTAGGAAGAAAAGTCTACCGCGTGATATTTACCACATCAACCGTTGAGTGCCGCCGATTGGTCTATATAATTATAAGGGTAATTATATAAGAATTACTCAACTGAACAACTTACAAACTGAAATTATAGCTGCATGTTGGTTGCTAGGGCGTGCTTCACACACACACACACACACACACACACACACACACACACACACACACACACATATATATATATATATATATATATATATATATATATATATATGTGTATATAGTGTGTGTGTGTGTGTGTGTGTGTGTATGTGTCTATGTCTGTGTGTGTGTGTGTGTGTGTTACTGTCTCTCTGTGTGTACGCGCGTTCGTTTGTGCGTGCGTGTGCGCGTGTGTGTATATCCAACTAGAGTGCGGATGGGGTAATTAGCAACAGTACAATTCAATATCTGCTCATGAAGACCCGTGCCTTGTGGGCTTGTCCCGAGTTCCATGGCACCGCTTTTGTAAACCAGAAATTAAGATTCCGAGAAGCTCTGTTTGAAAGAGAGATGCTAGCAGAGGCAGCGTGGTGCAAGTAGCTACCCAGACGACGGAAATGGATAACACAAAGACAACATGTGTGTATACATTAATAACAACCAAGGAATTGATTTAGGACTGGGCAAGGTTAGCACAAACAAGGGAGAATCTGGCGCAAAGAAATGTTTGTAAAATTTACTTGTGTCTGTATAGCTTGTGGTGGTTTGGGGGTGTGTTTGAGCGAGAGGAAAATATGTGGGTCAATCAGTAGGATTTGTGTGAGTGAGTGAGTGGGTGAGTGAGTGAGTGAGTGAGTGAGTCAGTCAGTCAGTCAGTCAGTCAGTCAGTCAGTCAGTCAGTGAATGAGTGAGTGAGTGAGTCAGTCAGTCAGTCAGTCAGTGAATGAGTGAGTGAGTGAGTGAGTGAGTAAGTGAGTGAGTCAGTGAGTCAGTCAGTCAGTCAGTCAGTCAGTCAGTCAGTGAGTCAGTCATTCAGTCAGTCAATCAGTCAGTCAGTCAGTCAGTTAGTCAGTCAGTCAGTCAGTCAGTCAGTGGTTTATTGAATGAATGATTAAGTGAGTGAATTTGTGTGTAAGTGAATGAGTAAATAAATACGTTCGAATATCATTGGCACTTTGCCGTCTTTACAGACGATAGTTTGTAAGGGATGGTGATATTGCCTCTCCAAAGCACAAAGCCTGGGCTAAAATATAGAGATCATGTGTTGCCCATGCAGCATGATCCCTCTCTCGGCTTGTCTAGTTCACTCCAGAGGAAAGGTAACACCTTTACATCTGGAACAAGACAAGCTGCAGAAGCTGCCGGATCAGCAAAGCAATGCTCTAATTGTCCGCCTGTCGGAGCTTCGATCCTAGACCAGCTGCCAACCAAGGCTTAGGGCTTGGTCTGCCCTGCCATGACACTTTGTCTTTAGGTTGCATTTCCTCACACCAGGGTAAGGCTTGTACCCTCCCAATTGCGCTCTTCCGCCCGAAGCTGTTGGCACAATGTGGGGTGTCGGGTTTGGTAAGCGCCGCCCAACGTTCGGCGGTAAAAGAAAGCAGGTAGTACCGTCTACTGTTATACGGTAGCTCAGTCATATCTGACTAAGACCTGACACAAAATAAGTTCGAATAACGTTCGAATAACTATATGTGTTAATAAGTTTATGAAAGAATTAGGTATTGAGTGAATGAGTGAAGAAATACTTGAGCAAGTGAATGACTACATGTCTAAGTGAGTGAATACGTATAAATGAATGAGGTCTTACATGAATGAATAAGTCAATGAGTGAGTTCATAGGTGTGTAAACAAGTGATTAAATGAGTTACTGATTAAGTGAAGAATTGTTAATGTGTGCATGAGTAAGAGGGTGAACAATATTGTGAGTGGATGAGCGAATGAACAAGCAAGAGAACGGGTGAAGGAATACGCATGTTAGTGAGTAAATTACTGAATGAATGCGGCGTGAGTCAGTAAACAGTTGTTTGAAGTGAGTGTATGATTTAAGTGTGTGTGTGTGGGGGGGGGGGGGGGGAAGTGCGTGAATAAATGAGTAAGTAAAACTACTGTGTGTTAGTAAATGAGTCAATGACATATGGATGAATAGAGATAAGCGACAGACGAACATAGTGAGAGAGAGAGAGAGAGGAGAGAGAGAGAGAGAGAGAGAGAGAGAGAGAGAGAGAGAGAGAGAGAGAGATAGAGAGAGATTGGAGGGGGAGAACAAACGAACGTTATTTTATAAGAGAAAGAAAGAAAGAAACAAAGAAAGAAAGAAAGAAAGAAAGAAAGAAAGAAAGAAAAAACAGAAAGAAAAAAGAAAGAAAAAAAGAAAGAAAGAAGAATGGGGGGCAGAGAGAGAGAGAGAGAGAGAGAGAAGAGAGGAGAGTAGAGAAGAGAGAGAGAGAGAGATGAGAGATGCAGAGAGAGAGAGAGAGAGAGAGGAGAGAGAGAGAGAGAGAGAGAGAGAGAAAGAAAGATAACACAGTATCTCAGAAATAGTTCCGAGAAAAAAAGCTAGCTAGGATAAACAAAATTGTTGCGGAGAGATATTGTTCACAGAAAAAATTGTAAAGGTATTGGAAAATAATGTGGAAATTGCGGAAATTATAGTGAAAGAGTGTTGAGAGAAGTAAGAAAGGGAGGGGAGGAAGGAAAACCTGATGAAAAAATGTTTTTTAATCTGTGCTTTGTAAAGTATGTGGTGAAATGTTGTTGACAAACGAAACGGAATGTTATTTATAAAAATAAGGAGAATGATTCTGAAAAGATAATGTCGACAGTTTCGAACAAATTATGAGGACAGTATGGGCCAGAACAGCAGTGAGAGAAGTGGGTGAGAAATATATGGACAACTGATTGAGAAAATTAGAAGTGGTGAATGAAGCAACAACAAAATTATTGAAAAGAAGAGAAGAATTGATGAGAAGATTAGAGCAAAAAGATTTTAGAACAGTATGGAGCGAGAAAAATAGAAGAAAACTGAGTTCACACTAGTAACATAAGGGGCTAAGAAACTTAATAGACTGAAATATTGACACAGGTACAAGGAGTGTTGTGTATAATAAGCAACCACAGTATGGCGTTCAGAAGAAGAAAAATTAAGTAAGTACAAACACATACATGAGTGACATAAACGCCTATGTTCGCTATATTTACACAATGAGATACCCTTTCTGTTGTGGAGAGTTCATCACTAGCGAACCCTGATGTTCTAGGCAACTGTATGGAATGTCAACACAGAAACCACACACGATATGTTGCACCATTTGTTGCCTGATACATTTCGCTGCATCTCGTGTGGTGCATACTGCAGAGTTATATGTTATATGAGATCAATAAATGAATAATACATAAGCTGAAATAATTAAAACAGATAGTCACAGCTGCAACGTCCCGTAAAGGATATGCAACTGTTAGTTAGTTAGTTAGTCGACAGATCATCCTCATTGAACATCAAACCATTCAGTCCACAAGTGCTCGGATCCCCTCCTCAGCAAATCTCGCAGCGTGTAGCGGCTAACGACACCAGTTATGTGTTGGTTTATCAATTTTCTTTGTCTTCCCGCGTAGTGTTCTTGTTTGGCCACACTCTTTTCATTTGCTATTCTCGCAGTCTGACCATGGTTGTAGATTCACAGTCATCACTTGGTTCTCGCAAAAGTCTTACTTCTCGTAGAGTGTCAGCAACCTAGCTTTGACAGGCACACATGGATTCTTCTTTTGCACCACACGAATGATAACTCGTACGTCGTACAAAATGATATAAATTTATTCTGGACTAGTTACACAATAGCTCCGAGAGCTGATAACCACATAGATCATATACATCATGACAATATTACGTTATGACGTTATCTATGGTAATATCTACTGTATTAATCTAAGCCTAAGTCACCACTATTTCTACTGTCCTATAAACAACACAGTATTCAGAGCGAATACTACGATCTGTCTCCTACGCTGTCTTGTCCCCGTCTGCTTGACTTTCGTGGCGTGTCCAGCCACGAGCCGGTGACCCTTCGTGCGTCAGCAGGTTTGCGTGCTCGGTATTCCAGCACGCGTTTAGTGGCTTGTCAATAGGTTACTATTCTAGAGTTACCACTATTAATGGATACTCCTCGTGGTAATGGTTTCCCCACTCTAACCTGGGTAACTCCTGGTCATGTCCTACCGTGTCCCCTTTTATGACACGTGTGTGTCCAGTCGGAGAACTGTTCACAGTTCTCCCTACTGCTTCTGTCCCTTCTATTCCCTATTTCCTAGATAGGGATGTTATCTCTATCCTGTCTTAGTCCTATTCCTGAGTTCTACTCCTCTCTTCTCTATCTGCCTACATGCGGCTCTTTGACATAGAGCATACAGAATGTCAGCCTGGTCCATGGCGCGTCCGCCTTCCACAGAAGGCTTACCTGCGAGCTTGTCAGCCCGCTCATTTCCTTGTACTCCCGAATGCCCTGGCACGAAGATGAAACTAATCTTTGCCAGCTGAGACCGCTCCAGAGACAGCAACACTCTTTTCGGATCCACCCCATCTCTATCCTTTTGAGCGTACTCATTGAGTCGCTAAGGAAACATGCTCTACTGAATGCCTGTGTCTCAAGCCATGTTATTGCTTTACTTACTGCCATGACTTCCATAGTCAGGCTACTTGTGGTCTCAACAAAAGCACCTGAGTCCTCCTTGACAATTCTCCCTCCAGCCTGAGCCGTAAAGGACCACAAGCTTCTCACATGTCGGACAACCAACCCATCTGTGTAAATGACAGCATCCTCGTTTAGCGAATTCTCGAAAATCAACGCTTGTTCTTCCGTTTCCACAGCAGCTGGATTTTCTTGTCTGCATTTTCTGTCTAGTTGGATGCCAACAGAAAAGGACGTACAGAAATCTGTTCGCACTTGTACCCACTCCTCGCCAGGTTCTAAGTCCTCAAGTGAACACACCTGTTGAAGAATTCTTCAGCTTGACCCATCCACGACCTTCCTCTTTTTAACTTGCAGCCCTTCACATTCCTAATCTCACTATGCAGTGGATGTTGTGTGTGCGTTAACTCAGAGGTAGGCAAGTGCTCTGCAAATTTGTATTCTGTCTTCAATGGTTGGGAAATCAAGAAGGTAGCGCATCGCCCTGCATGCTGTATCTCTTGTACATCCAAGAATAATGCGCATAGCTTCGTTCTGTATCCTTTCCATCCTTTCTGTTTGTTTACGGCTGAGAGTCAAGATCGCCATCTCATACTCAAAAACAGACATGACCAGCCCCTTGTATAGAAGAATGCTCACAGTTTGCTGCCGCCATCACCGGCATGGCAGCCAAACCTCGCTTGGTCTTGTTATCACCCTGGTTTATGTGCTCAATGTCAAGCAAGGCTTCAATCAAAGCCGTATCCCCAGGTAATTCATTGCCCTGCGTTCTTTCCACAGTCTGTCGAACACAGATTTACAGTTGGTGTTGGAGTGTTGACAATATGGTTACACAAAGAGAACCATGTCACTGTTACCTTTGTTGTGTTGACCATTGCCCCAGCTTCATCACACCAAGTACTTATGCGTTTGAGTTCGGTTTGTAGTTCCACAGAAACCTGATCTCTATCCTTACCCTGACGATACACTAAAACATTGTCGGTATATGACAGTGTCCTCCCCAGTCCAGTGATCTATCTGCTCGCTGGTGATTCTCACAGTGTAGGCGCTGAACAGCACCGGAGATAATGGTGATTCCTGTGGTAGGCCAGGATATATTGTTGTTGGTTCAGAAGTCCAACTGCCACATCTGAAAACTACTTTCCGTTGGAAGAGGGCTGCAGCGATCCAACTAAGGAGGAAAGGACTTATCTTGATTTCAAGAAGCTGAAGCATTAAAAATCCAACGGTTCTCTGTTGTACGCGTCCTCAAGATCAATCGCTGCAGTAAAGGTTTCAATGCCTGAGTGGAAACCTTCATAGACGTCATAGGCAAAAACTGCTGCATAGGTCCAGGTTTCTCTTTTTGGACGGTAGCCACCCAGGGTAGGTGGGAAAACACCTTGCCTCTCTAGCTGGCTTGATATTTTCCTGGCAATTAACTTCTCCAGCAGCTTGCCTAATGTATTCTGCATGGTTATTACTCGATATCCCTGCATTTTTGTGTGGTATTTGCCAGGCTTCGGCAAGGGAATGAGATAGCTTTGTAACCACTCCTCCGTTATATACTGTTGTTGTGAATGTCTCCAAGTTTCTCTAGTTCGTTGTTGGTACACCTATTGATGTCGTCGTATCTTATGCCATCTGGCCCCGGAGAGCTGTTTTTTTATCGTCGAAGCACAACCTTGATTTCTTTCACTGTCACTGTGTCTTCATCCGAAATGTTCTGGGCCTTGCATCTATCTGAGGTGATCTCCTTGGCAAGATTTCGGCCTCTCATGTCTGTCTGGTTGCTCTGCTCTAGATAGCGTTCGAGGAGGGCTTTTCCCTTTGTTTTCATCAGTCCTCTACCAGATGAGGTCAGCGCCTTGGAAGTCAGAAATTCTCTTATTCTTGACTACCCCACTCATGCTTTTATGTAGTCGCCAGAATAATTTCAGTGACTTGTATGTGCCTACTCTTTGACATACCTCTGCCCATTTTTCACTGTTAACGTCCCTAACCAGTTTTGTTTAATAGCTTACTTTTGTGTGCACCTCTCTTTCTAAGTGCATGCAGGGACTAGGGCGGGCATCTCTGTTCTTCTTGGCATTTTGCCATTTCCTTACAGCACTACGCTTATCCACCCAGGCCTTCTGCACCTCAAAATTCCACCACAGTGGCTGCTCCAAGCATTTTTTCCTGCCCTGAAGCTTTATGCGCTTGTTGCGCCTTATTTTGCTCACCACATCTTGCCCTGTACTGTAATACTGGAAAGTCTTGACCGTTGACTTGTGGTACCTGGTTCTGCCTTTCTCAACCAATATGCAACTAACGTGTGGAGCATCTGTTATCCCCAAATAAATTGTACGTGTACAACAAGGCTCTTTCTGTTTGCCCCCCAAACAAAACCGGCTTGAACCGGCCTAATTGCTAACCGCCCTCGCTCATATTTGAACAGTCATTAACAATCTGCTAAGGTCATGTTTGCGATTGCTTTCCTTCTTCGCTGTGACCAGACTGTTCCTATGATCGGTATAGAGCGTATTGTGTCTATAAAGAGATGCTCTGCCTAACTGTTGTGAACTTGAGAAGATAACCCTTTCAAGTATCCGACTGTTGCCTCGTTTAGCTCAGTCAAACCTGCCACCCCATGGTTTCAGGTTACCCTGGTCCGGGGGACTAAGTACGGCTACCTGCACCTTGCCCACTGATGTTCATGTACGCTAGCGAAGAGAAGGGGGCGCTTTACTTCTCCTTTGATGGGAGGTACCCTTACCCCACCACCCAGAACAAGTAGTGGAAATGTAGGTTCTGATGAAAATGCAATGAGTACCATGGGCGGACAGAAAAACTAATGAAATTGTTCTACAACAAACAAACGAAACCTCTAAAGTCATTAGAGAAATTAAACACAGATAGTTATGATTTTATGGGAACTTTATGAGGAGAAAGTTAGTGACAACTGGCAAGATTGATGGGAATAGAGAACGAACGAACGAACGGACTTTATTTTCAAAGGGTAACAAATTGGGCACGCAGGCCCGTCTTACATTCGGCCCTTCCAATCACTCATCTTTCGTTCATCAATAGTGCATAGGAACAAACATTGTCAAATGAATTTTGTAAACATAAATAATGCATATTACCATGTTATGAGACACATCCACCACCCACTCACACATCCCTATTCACCCCCCCCCCCCCCCCAACCACACACACGACCCAGATGCCAAATTGCTGCTGACAGGGTTGTTCCATAATTATGAACTTGCAAGAATCCAACAAAAGTTATTCTCGGCTCGCGCTAATAACTTCAACAGCAATATGAACAAAGATGGAGAAGATTGGATTCTTTGACGTTAGTCAATAAAAACTGCCCGTTTAATATTTCTACAGCATACAAAGATTTAACGTGTCCCGTAATTATTATCAGCACCTACTGGGCCTGTTATACCAAGTCCGCAGCAAGTCTTATTTACAGCTGATAACAACTATAAAGAATCACCAACCTTGTTAGTGCCACTGTTTACATATTAGGCTAGATAGGCTATATGTCCTCTAATATCCTTTTTTCTCTCCATCGGTTACGTTTCTTGCCGCTCTATAAAATACAGCTGTTTCCTTTCGCCGTCGGTTCATTTATTCGTGGCGATATTCTGCATCATGTTGCTAACTCTCCCGTCAGTCAGTAATATTCCGCCACTGATTTAATGCCAAGTAACTATCAGTCCAGTTCGTTTTAGTGACCTCCAAAATTGCATTGCCTTCTTGTTTCCATGTCCCCATAAGTCTCCAGTTGTTGGGCTAATCGCTCTGTGACGTTTTTCGTGTTTCTAACGCGTCTCTTAGTTTTCTATCGTATTTTGGCGTATTTTTGAATTTGTCTCTAATTTATATGACGTCAGTCTTGTTTGCACTCACTATATGGCACCAGACACACATACATTCCCCCACCCATCCACCACATCCCTACACCTACACATTTCCCCACCCAAACATACCTCCCACCCACCACACATCCCATCCACCCACACCCCAAGCACACATACATTCCCCAACCCACTACATCCCACACCCACACACATCCACCCACCTACACACATCTCCCTACCCACTCACATATCCACCCTCGTCCCATTACCCACCAACAATCACACACCCACATATCCTCCTCCACCAACACACCTCCAACCACCCAGCCAAACACACATTCCTCAACCACACATCCCCCACGCACACACACATTTCCCCGTCAACTCACATATCCCGCACCTACCCACACACAAATTCCGAACACACCCACATAATCTCCCATCTCCCCCAGCCCACTCACAGATCCCGAGCCCACCCATACAAACATCCCCCACCATCTCCTAACCTACACACACTCACCCACCCATCCCCCAACCAAACATCCCTTAACCACACATCCCTTAACAACACACCCTTACCCATATGCAATCACCCACCCACACATCCTCTACCCCACCACACACCCTCCACTCACCCAACCCCCAGCCACACATCTCTTAACCACACACCCATACCCATTTATACACATCCCCCCATACACACATACACACACATATCTCCTCACCCATACACACATCCCTCACACACATCCCCACCCACGAACACATCCCCCATTCACAAACACACACCTCTCATCTACGCACACACAACCCCCCCCCCCCCCCCACCCCCACACACACACACCCATGCACTCATCCCCTCATACATCCCTCCACACACGTACTTATCCCTCAACCACTAACACCCACTCATCAACACATACATCTCCCATCTACCCACCCACACTCGCACACCCCAACCACCCATCTAAACACACATCCCCCACCCATCCACCACATCCCCACACCTACAAATTCCCCCACCTCACACACACACATCCTTCACCCACCCGAACACCCACACCTAACCACACCACCAACCACACACACATACACACACACATACTTTTTCCACACCCATCTCCCCTCCCACAAAACACCACACCCACAAACATCCCCAAGACACATTCCGCACCCACACACACATCTCCCTAGACATCTCCTGCCCACCCACACATCCGCCACGTACAATCACCCTCACTATCCATACATACATCCTCTATCCAGCCACACACACCTCCACCCACCCAGACGTATCCCCACCCACACACACACATCCCCACATCCATCACCCACACCCATCACGCACCCATCCCCAACCCACATACACCCCACACCCCACACAAATTCACCCACACATCCCTCACCCACCCACCCACACACACAAACACACACACACACACTTCCCACCCATTCATACAAACATCCCACACCCATACACATCCCTCACCTACACACACATTCCCACACCCACACCACCCCCCCCCCCCTTGCACACATCTCCCACCCACCACATATCCCCCACACCCACATCTCCCAACCCACACATATATTCCCCACCCATCGCATAACCCAACGCACGTACCAACATACAAACCCGCACCCACCCACACAATCCCACCCCGCCCACCCACACATCTTGAGCCCACCAACACACATCACAAATCCACCCACACACACATCCCCCACCATACCCCACCTACTATTATAAACAACCTCCCACACCTTACACACACATACAGTGACGATTGTCGTGAGCATTCTCGCAAAATTGTAAAGAACATGGAGAAAAATTGTACATATACATTTTGTAACGTAAAAATTAGTGATGCAATTCAACTCTCTCTCTCTCTCTCTCTCTCTCTCTCTCTCTCTCTCTCTCTCTCTCTCTCTCTCTCTTCTCTCTCTCTCTCTCTCTCCCTCTCTTTCTCCCTCTCTCTCTCTCTCTCTCTCTCTCTCTCTTCTTACACACACCACACACAAACTCCCTTACTGCCTCCACTCACTAATGCTCTCACTCACTCTACAGTAGTGTGTATGCGATTATATTATACATGATAAAATCAAGTGGCATACAAAATGATACCTCGTAACATGAAATATGAGAATAAATAACAATTATGGAATAGCATGTTGCATGACATGTGTGCGCTCAACTCTCTCTCTCTCTCTCTCTCTCTATCTCTCTCTCTCTCTCTCTATCTCTTTTTTAGACATGCACACACTCTCACACTCATTCACTCTCTCTCTCACTCACACTCATTCACTCTCTGTCACTCACACTCACTAACTCTCTCACTCACTCTTCAGTAATTTACATGTGTTCATTCTATGCATGTTAAAATCAAGTGGCATTCAAAACAATAATATTAAAATGAGATTACACAAAAAAATATGGAATGCCATGTTAGAAGACATGTGTGCGCTCAACTCTTTCTCTCTCTCTCTCTCTCTCTCTCTCTCTCTCTCTCTCTCTCTCTCTCTCTCTCTCTCTCTCTCTTCTCTCTCTCTCTCTCTCTCTCTCTCTCTGACGCACACGTACACACACACACACAAACAACATACACATGAAAATACACACATATACCCACGCACATACACACACCTACACACATCCACACCCGCATACACATACTTACGCACACGTACACACATAACACATGAATACGCACTCCCTCGCATACACTGCATGCATTCACACTTACACACAAACATATACACATACAAACACGCACACACACACACACATACATACATACTCACATATACACACGCACATACATATAAACACATATAAACACACATGAACGCACACCTGAAAACACGTACAGACATACACACACAAGTACACACACATACACACATGTACACACACATATACACTCATACACACGTACGACATGCATTCACACATACATCCACACATACACACATACACACACATAGACACACCCATCCATATACACATATACACGCTGCCTCACATAATCACTAAAACTAATATGAATAAACTCCCACATTTTTCACACGTATACACTGTCGACTATCGTGAGCATACTCACAAGAACATTCAAAATTGGGGAAAAAGTGGGAAAAATGGAGAATATGGGAAATGGTGATGAAAATATGGTATACATTGTGTAACGTAAAAATAAAATAGTCCAATCCAGTGAGATAATTCCTGGAATTGACATAAACATGATGAAATAAGCAGTGCATGTTAAATGCAATTGGCAGTAAAAATGCTAATATGAAAGATGAGGATACAGAAAAACATATGGCATAATGATATGCTTGCGCTCATCTCTCTCTCTCTCTCTCTCTCTCTCTCTCTCTCTCTCTCTCTCTCTCTCTCTCTCTCTCTCTCTTCTCTCTCTCTCTCTCGCTCTCGCTCTCTCTCTCTCTTTCTCTCTCTCTTTCTCTCTCTCTCTCTATTAATTTTTCTTTCACGCACACTGGCATACTAGCTCTCTCATTGTCTCATTCTCTCTCCCATTCACTATCTCTCTCTCTCTCTCTCTCTCTCTCTCTCTCTCTCTCTCTCTCTCTCTCTCTCTCTCTCATGCTTATACGCGCCCACGCTCACACTCGCCGTCACTTACACACACACAAATACTCACATATTCACTCTCACTCAATCTCTCACTCATTCTCCCACTTACACTCACTCTCTTACTCTCTCTCTCTCTCTCTCTCTCTCACTCACACGCACTCGTTCACTCTCTAAACCACACTAAATCACTCCCTTATTCGCACACACAGACAAGCAAACAGACACACACATTCACTCACTCTCACTCATCCACTTTCTCATGCACACTCTCACTCACCCACTCTCTCTCTCTCTCTCTCTCTCTCTCTCTCTCTCTCTCTCTCTCTTACACACTCACTTGCTCTCACACTCACTCACTCACGCACATACACGCATACCCACAAATTCTCTCTCACTCACTTACGCTCTCTTACTCACTCACTCGCCGATTCTCTGACTCACACTCACTCACTCACTCACTTTCTCACTCTATCACACAGACAGCAGACACACAACACACCCATTCTCTCAGATTCACTCATTCTCTCACTCAATTTCTCACATATACGTCCACACACACTCGCTCACTTTTACACTGGAAAGAAGAAGGTAGAGAGATAAACACCTGATGGTTTAGCCATATGTCATAATTGGGACAAGATTACAGATCTGACTCAAGACTGATGATCGTGCAAGACGACGAACCATGACGCTTATCGGAATGGCACGTGATGATGGTGATCATCATCACTGGACAGATACCTTAAATGCCATTAAATATCTTGGTGCAACTGTTGATCTTGATGACGTTTGTTCGCCAGTGGCCATTCTAGTTAATAAGGACATTGCTCTCAAGCCGGGAGCTGCAACAATTGAAGGCTTTTAAAGTGTCACAAGAAAACTGATGAATCGGCACTTTGATTGGCGTGATCAACCGTAACACACTTGTAGACATTCTTACGAGGTGATCAGTACACCCTTGGGCTTATCTGGTGGTGAAATCATGATGGTTCATTTTGATAATATAATATCTAATGAAAGTTCTAATTCCTTGTATGTATTTATTGCTTTCAGATACAATAACTACACAAGTGTCAGTTGATGACAAATGCCACGATCACTACGCATATGGATTTCTGAGTTGCCATGTTGTCCCTAGCAACAGGATAAATTAATGCATCCATTACGGTAATATTTATTGAACTGTAAGGGATTACATCTGTTTGTAACAATTTCAGCAGTGTGATTCCACATTCATTTTCATGTTTTATCTGCTTCCGATGTTGAGAAAACTAAGCTGGGGGGGGGGGGGGGGGGGGGGGGGCCGGGGGGGGGGAGAGTCAATAAGTAAGTCACAAAATCCTTCTTCTTCTTCTTCTTCTTCTTCTTCTTCTTCTTCTTCTTCTTCTTCTTCTTCTTCTTCTTCTTCTTCTTCTTCTTCTTCTTCTTCTTCTTCTTCAGCATTCCGAGCCATTGAGGTTCTTTGCTGCAGATACAAGCCGTCTCCATTCGTCTCTCTGGTTGACCTTCTCTTGCCAGTCGCTGATTCCAAGTGCTTGTAGGTCTGTATGTATATTATCTCTCCACCGTCTTCTTGGTCTACCTCGGGGTCTACGGTCATTTATGTCCTGAGTGTAAGCGAGTTTTGTTTCCCTATTATCTTCCATTCTTTCTATATGCCCCAGCCATTGCAGTCTATTAGCCTTCATGATACCAGTGATTAGCGGGGACTTAAACAGATCATAAATGTCTTTGTTGCTTCTTCTTTTCCACTCTCCACTTTGTGTATCCCTAATGGGCCCAAAGATGCGTCTTAAGACTTTGTTCTCAAAGGTTTGTAACAAGGCTTCGTCTCCTTTAGTTGTACTCCAGGTTTCAGAGCCATACAGCACAACTGGTCTGATCAGTGTTTTGTATATTGTGATCTTGGTGTTACGAGATAGCGCATTTGATTTTAGCAGATGTTGTAGTGCATAGTATATCTTATTTCCAGAGTTGATTCTAGCTTGTATTTCTTCCCTTATTATGTTGGAGCAGTTGAAGATTGTACCCAGGTATTTGTATGTTTCCGTTCTTTTAATGGTCATATTATCTATTTGTATGTGGCCAGAGTTTTTAGCCGTTCCTTCTCTTGAAATTACCATATATTCTGTCTTATCTTGGTTGATAACCAGCCCCATTGTTGAGCTTTTTCCTTTAAGTGAGTCAATATTTCCGAATGTCTTTTGTTCATTTTCCCCTATACTATCTATATCATCTGCATAACCAAGCAGCTTGGATGTTCCTCCAATATCACATTCCTCCTTTACCTTCCTTACAACTTTCTCTAGAGCCAGATTGAAAAGGAGCGGCGATAGTGCATCACCCTGTTTCAAGCCAGATGTTATTTGGAAAGGGTCTGATTTCCTGCCTTTATATGTTACTATATTATAAGTATCTTCCATGCATAGTCTGGTCATGTTGATTAACTTCCTTGGTATTCCAAATTCCTGCATAGCATTCCATAGACTATTCCTATGGACACTATCATAAGCCTTTTTAAAATCCACAAAAATGTTATGGAGATCTCTTTTATATTCCCAATTTTTCTCAGGCTATTTGTCGTAAGATAAATATCTGATCTATTGTTGATCTGTTTTGTCTAAAACCCGCCTGGTAGTCACCTAATATGTCTTCTGAATATGGTTTTAGTCTATTTAGTAATACCGCGGATAGTATCTTATAGCTTGTAGGACAGTAGTGATATTCCTCTATAATTTTCCCATTGGAACTTGTCTCCTTTCTTAAAGATACGTTTCAATAATAACTCTTTCCAGTCATCGGGTAGTTCTTCTGTCCTCCAGATTTTTATTATTAGTTCGTATAGCTTTAGATGTAATGCATGGCCACCTGCTTTATAAATTCAGCAGCAATTCCATCAGCCCCAGTTGCTGCCTTATTGTTTTTAAGTCGTGTTATTACATATAGGATTTCTTCAAAAGTAGGTTCTTCAATTTGTGATTTACACGTTAGAACTTCTTCCTGTGGGAAAGTGTTGCTTGGAGCTTCACAATTTAGTAATTCAACAAAGTATTCTTTCCATGTGTTACACATTTCCTCATTGGTATTTATCATATTCCCATTTTTGTCTTTTAAACCATATGTGTTGTGTTGGCGCCCTCGTTTCATTGACTTCAGTTCTTTAAAACACTTTCTGGATTCGTTTTTCTGGTGATTGGTTTCCATATCTTTGATTATATTGCTCATATATTCTCGCTTCTGCTGCCGAACTATTTTTGTAGCCTCTTTACATTCAATTCTATATTGCTCTTAATTTTGAATGTTGTTGATGTCATTTAGCCATAACTGCTCTGGCATTCTTTTTCCTCATGACTGCTTCTTCACATTTTTGGTTGAACCATCTGTTCTTTCTATGCGTGGTTAACTCACCGATACATTCTTCTGCGGTAGTTTGAATTGTATTCTTGATGTTCATCAAAGTTTGGTCAACGCTTTCCTCCAACGGGTTTTGTAGACTTTCAAGTTTACATTTTATTTCATCTGCAAATGTTTCTTTGACTGTAATTTCTTGTAGTTTTTCTCTGTTATATGTTGGGTGTAACCTTTGTAGTTTAGCATGGAAAGCTCTCTTAAGGTTTATTTTAAATTTTGCCCCAACGGGGAAGTGGTCGCTGTGGCACTCAGCTACTCTATAGCTTCTAACTTGTTGTATGTTTGATGCATTTTTGCTGTAATGGCTATAGAAAATATTTCTTTATATCTTTATTTTCCTATATACATTGTCCCTTTATTTCTCAACATAATTTCCACCAACATTGATGCACTTATCCCGTCGTTTTATCAGTCCTCTTAAACTGGCTGCATAGAATTGCGTGCTCTGTTTTCTAAACCATGTTTTCACTTCACATTTAACTTCGGCGTCTTTCGTGAAATGTCTCCCGCCAAGGTGGGTTTTCAGTGGACCACAAGGTGGAAATCGCGAGGGGCTAAGTCGGGGCTGTAAGTTGGATGTTCCAGAACTTCCCACCTTAGTTGGTTAATTTTCTCCTGAGTTAATCGAGCGGTATGTGGTCTGGCATTGTAATGAAGAAGCAACACTCCTCTAGTCAGCAGTCCTGGACGTTTTCTTCGAATTGCATCACGAAGCATCGATAAAACTTCACAGTACGATTCAGAATTCACATTGTCACCTGTCTTCTTGACATTGGTTAAAAGCACTCCTTAATAATCCAAGAACACGGTCAGCATAACCTTCCCTGCTGATGGCGTAACCTTGAATTTTTGGACACAAGGCGAAGAAGGATGTTTCCATTGCACTGAAGCACGCTTTGATTCGGACTGGTAGTGATGCACCCATGATTCGCCCCCAGTAACAATCCTGTTCAGAATGTCTTCTCCTTCATCTTCGTATCGACAGAGATGATGCAAGGAAAGGCCAAATCGGTTTAATTTGTGTTCCTCCTTCAATTGTCTGGGTACCCGCCTTGATCACACTTTCTTAAATTTTAATCTATCATGCAATCTGCTGTATGCTGAACCATATGAGCACCCTATTGCAGATGCTACAGAGTCTATCGTTACTCGCCTGTCACCTCTAATCATCTCCTGTACCCGCTGCAGGGATGCTTCTGTTGCAATCTCAACAGGACGATTAGATCGGATTTCATCAACAATTTTAGAGCGTCTTTGAGAAACTGTTTTCTACCCAGCTATGCACCGCTTTCAGGGACAAACATTTTTCAGTATAAACAGGAAGCATTTCCTTATGAATGTCCTTTGCAGGCAGTCCTTTTGCCCACAAAAATGCACAACAGCACTTTGCTCTTTGGTTGTACACTCCGTAAATACAGTCGCCACTTTATTTATCTGTTGCGCATGCGCACGAGACACCTAGCACCACCTGACGAACGGTAATATAAAGTTCGATGTTGCAGACACACACCTAATGACATCCTGTAGAAAACACCAACTGCATTTACATGCCATCCCACAGAACTGTGTGACTTAATATTGACTCGCCCTCGTATGTTCTATTCAGGATATAGTTCTTCTTCTTCTTCTTCTTCTTCTTCTTCTTCTTCTTCTCTTCTTCTTCTTCTTCTTCTTCTTCTTCTTCTTCTTCTTCTTCTTCTTCATTGTTCACATTTAGACGTAGATTAAGCGTAAAGCATAAGCAGCGGGAGTGAGCCCGTTTATTGACTTCATATAGTGAGATTCCCATAGACTTTGTTATTCTCTCTGTACATTGTGGTCGGCGTCTTCTTCTGGTTCCACTTGATCTGTACACCATTGTGGTATACTCTCAGTTGGTAGGCTAGTTATGTGGCCAAACCACTTCACTTATTGTTTTCCAATTAAATTTAACTCTGCTGTTACCCACACGTTAGGCCTGATTTTGTCATTTCTGATTTTCTCTCTTCTTGATATGTTAAGTAGTCTTCTCAGGAATCTCATTTTCGTTTTTGTAATGTTTATTTTATCTTTTCCTTTTTTGTCAGTGTCCAGGTTTGGCATTGGTAGCATTGAGTTGATAGAAATATTGTGTTGTTGAATGTTTTTTTTTAATTATCCACTGATACGTGTTTGTTCTTTAGTATTAGTGCCATTTGTCCAATGATTTGTTTTGCCTTATTACATATATTCTCGATCTCGTATTATGATTTGCCATTTAATGATGTTATACTTCCTAAAGTATTTTAAGTTCTTTACTTGTTTCATAGGGTTTTCTTTTAGATAGATCTTTGTTGTTTATTCTTCTTTGGTTATAGTCAGTCTGATTATGCTTCATTCATTTTCTTCAAGTAGTAGGAAATATCACCTGCCGCCTTGCTTCGTGGCCGGCAGGTTAAGGACAAGGAAATCAGACCAAGAGGGGCCCATACCTCCTGACGAGCCAGATCCAAGTCGGCCCATGATCATCATCATCATCATCATCATCATCATCATCACCATAAATGTAGTCATTCCCAAGACCAGTACTGAAGTCATCTGAACACATTATTCCACTTACCCCTGTTCTCAAAGACATTATTCGGCACTGCATACGTGTGATTCAGCCATTTCTTGTACATTATACCCTCGTGTAGATGATCAGTTGATGATAAATAACACCAAGGTTTCTAAACACCCAGGGGGAAAGAGAAAGCTACGAAGAAGACCATGGCAAGGGAGAACACATTAAACATACGTTGAATTCGACCAAGGAGAAAAGGTTAAACAAGACGTTGAATATGGCTTTGTCTCTTTACTGATGATTAAAACGTACAATAACGTGATCTGGTAGAACACCGACCTATAAATGTCCACTTTTTGTCCTATTTAGAATGGCAACTGATGGAGAAGTCTTACAAACCAATGTTTTAAGACAGTGGAAATTAAATCGATGCAGTAGTTTGCTGTCAACACTGTTCAGGTTTTGTGGTAAATGTAACGGGTTGGGTTTCCTTGTAATGTCCTAATTTTAACGTCTTCTTAGTTATACCAGACAAATGGAGGTCAACCAGACCGAATGGATAATAACGCGCGTTCTTAAACATTCGGTGTGCTGATGCCGAGGTAAAGGGTTCAAACCCTACACCGAACAGTTGGAATTAAAATGTTGACTTCTCGTCCTTAACTTGGGGATGTAAATTACCAGTACATCTGTGTGTATGTGTTAAGGCTAGTTAGCTGTAATTATCCTCTCATATCACTGGTCATGTGCCAAAAAAGTAAACACAAATATATTGAGGTAGTGAAAGTTGTTCCTTTCTCTCTGTTAATTTACAGTGTGAACTAAGCTCATCCTGAGCTATCGTTGCAAGATATGAAACATGTAGTAGATGTGGTTGTTGCACACAGTGAAAAACTAGGGTTAGAATTAAATTATAAGAAGACACAGATTACGGTCGTCATTAGGAAGAAATAATTACCACAATACAATATACAGGTAAAAGGGAATATTCTTAAACAAGTGAATCGGTACAAGTATCTCGGAACAGTCATAACATCTGAGAGGAGGTGCCTTTAAGAAATTAGAACAAGAATCGCCATGGCGAAGGTAGCTTTTGGCAAGATGAAAAACAGAGTAGACCAATAAAAAGATGTCAATTGCAACGAGAGATAGAGTATTGAAATGTTACATAGAAAATGTACCTTTCTTTTAATGTGAAGCGTGAACAATGAGCAGACAAGCTGAAAACATCAAATGGCTGTGGAAATGTGATTTCTGAGAAAAATGCAAAGAATGCCATGAACAGACCGAAAAACCAACGACCCAGTATTATAAGAAATAAATGAAAACCGTAAACTAATTAGAGAAATTAGACGTAGATAGTCAGATTTTTGGACGCATTATGAGAAGAAATAAATTGGAGAACTGGCAAGATTGATGTGAAAAGAACAAGGGGAAGGTAGGGAAATAAATATAAAGATGGCTTGGCCTCGTGATATGGTCGAGACAAAAACACAGAGCTGATCCACGACTCTTGTGATCGTGTGAGATGGCGAAACCTGACCGCTCAAGCTTATAGGCATTACACATGATGATGATGATGATGATGATGATGATGATGATGATGATGATGATGATGATGATGATGATGATGATGATGATGATTTCACTGCATCTCCTCAGGTGCATATTGCAGAGTTATATTTTGGATGAAGTGAATAAATGAATATATAAAGAAATCAAATATATATTTGAAATCCGTTCGTGCCTTACCGCGCGTAATTACTTACGTTGAACATGATCATGTCATAGTCATGTGATAAGTACTGACCAATGAATAAAAGAGCAAGTGCTTATCGTCCCATGATGCATAGGTTCTGTTTCTGACCGTTGAGAAAATGGCCGGGTTGATCCAAAATCCGTCCAAAGAAGCTCAAAGAGCGGTGATTCAGTTTCTTTCATTTGAAGGATGCCGACCAGTGGACATTCATCGAAGAATGCAGGCAGCGTACGGTAACAAATGTGTGTCGAAGACAACAGTGACAGACTGGGCACGAATGTTTCGGAAAGGACGTCAATTCACGACAGACCTTCGACGGCCGGGTCAAGCGCATATTGTTGCAACAGAAAAAAAAAGCCATCGCCAAAATTGATGCAGCAGTACAGATGAACCGTTGTCGAAGCATACGTTCGCTAGCGAAAGAATTTGATGTGTCAATTGGGACAATTCAAAGGTCGTTCGTAAGAAACTGCAATATCGGAAGGTGTGTTCACAGTGGGTACCACGGATGTTGACCGACCACCAAAAAGAGGAACGCATGGGATGGTGTTTGAACCACTTGCTGCGTTACAGAGTGGAAGGTGATGCATTTCTCTTCCGCATAGTGGCAGGCGATGAATCATGGTGTCACCACTTTGAGCTGAGCAGCAAATAGAGAGCATGCAATGGAAGCATGCTGGATCACCAAAAGCCAAAAAATTCAAGTTACAGGTTTCCGCTGGTAAGGTTATGCTGAGCGCATTTTTTGACCATGAAGGGCTATTGTTGGCCGACTTTAAAGAACCTGGTGTCAACATCAACTCTACCCACTACTTGCAAACACTAGACAAGCTGCAAAAAGCCACCAAGAATAACCGACTCAGCATGCTTTCTCACGGTGTGATTTTGTTGCACGATAATGCTCGTCCGCATGTCGCAAAGATTGTGCAGGAAGCATTAGCAAGGAAGAAGTGGGAAATTCTGCAACATCCAGCCTATAGTCCTGATTTGTCACCATGTGATTTTCATTTGTTCGGACCTCTAAAATAAAGTTCTCAGGTGGCAAGGATTTCACCCAGATGCAGACGTAATGAACGCGGTAAACACTTGGTTCAGTGAGTAACCACAATCTTTTTTGCGGACGGCATTAGCCGCCTACCTAAGCAATGGGATGCTTGCCTGAATGCCTACGGCGACTTCTTTTGACCAACCCATGGTGCATAATTCATTCAAAAGGAAAGCTTTGTTCAAATCTACCACACCTGTTAATGTTTCTTTCATGCTTTTGTAATAAAGCCGTTGGAACGGGTTTCAAATGAACGTCCCTAATATTTTCGATAAAACACTTAAAACACACACTTGGAGGTATTGTTGGACGTGTGGAGCATTTGTTATTCCCACGGTAATTTCAACATCAACACGAACTCTTTCTGTTTGCATAAACCAGCTGGATAATGATGTATTATTCAGTTATTCACTTTATATGATATATAACTCTGCAGTATGCAGCTGACATGATGTAGCTAAATATGCCAGGCAACAAATTCTGCAACATATTTTTTGCGGCTTGTGTGTTTAAATTCACAAAGTGAAAAAAAAAATTATTTTTGTTTATTTCTATTCTTGGTGTATTACCTAAAGTATATTTTCACGCCACAGGGTCGCAAAAGCGAACGACACAAATTAAAATGGGTTCCTAACCTCGTCCAACCAGGTCATGATTGCAGATGTCAACTATGAATTCTCTGCCATCATGAATAGGCTGGAAGTGTTTCCTCTGTGGGATCTGGGTACATCTTTGCCAACAGACTCGGATCCACTGTCCGGAAGGAAGTCTATTATGTAAAATATTCCACAAGCCGCCGTTCAACAAACCTTGCATCGACCTTTCAGAACATCAGATTTCATCATCA
>JACEFZ010000410.1:0-23052 GCA_014155875.1 Cepaea nemoralis
CAAGCTTTCTTCGATGTTCAGGTCTTGTAAAATTTCTCTAAGTTTCTTCTTCTTGGTCCATGATCTTCTTAGAATGTTTCTGTAACATCTGAGCTCAAAAACCCCAATTTTCTTCTTTAGTGTTTGTGAAATGGTCCATGACTTGCATCCATTGCCATTACAAAGATTAACACAAGGCCCATAACTGCTTGTTTTTTTTTTTTTTTAGTAACATGTGGGTCATAATGGTTTTTGTTTTTTTAAGAGTAACCTTTTCATCATAACTGCTTTGTTTTTTTTTCTAGGTCATAATTACTCTTTTCAAAGAAAAATACATGAGTCATAATTGCTGTTTTTGTTGTTGTTGAGAGTAATACTTGGGTCATAATTGCTTTTGTTTTTTGTTTTTCAATAAGAGAAACACTATTAAGCACACTGCTTCAGACTGTTTTTTTAACTGAAACTTCCATCACAATTCGTCACACAAATTAGCAGACATGATCTGTAGAATTACTGCTCCAACATGTTTATCATTTTATTATGTTTTGCTTGATCGAATGCTTTGTCACAATATATGAAGCACAAATGTAGGTCTTTCTGTGTCTCAACTGATCTCTCTTTCAGAGTTCAGAACATGTACATTGCCTTATTTGTTCCTTTCCCCTCCATAAATACATCTTCTTCTTCAGCATTCCGAGCCATTGAGGTTCTTTGCTGCAGATACAAGCTGTCTCCATTAGTCTCTCTGGTTGACTTTCTCTTGCTAGTCGCTGATTCCAAGTGCTTGTAGGTCTGTATGTATATTATCTCTCCACCATCTTCTTGGTCAACCTCGGGGTCTATGGTCATTTATTTCCTGAGTGTAAGCGAGTTTTGTTTCTCTATTATCTTCCATTCTTTCTATATGCCCCAGACATTGTAGTCTATTAGCCTTCATGATACCAGTGATTAGCTGGGACTTAAACAGATCATAAATGTCTTTGTTGCTTCTTCTTTTCCACTCTCCACTTTGTGTATCCCTAATGGGCCCAAAGATGCGTCTTAAGACTTTGTTCTCAAAGGTTTGTAACAAGGCTTCGTCTCCTTTAGTTGTACTCCAGGTTTCAGAGCCATACAGCACAACTGGTCTGATCAGTGTTTTGTATATTGTGATCTTGGTGTTACGAGATGGCGCATTTGATTTTAGCAGATGTTGTAGTGCATAGTATATCTTTTTTCCAGAGTTGATTCTAGTCTGTATTTCTTCCTTTATTATGTTGAAGTAGTTGAAGATTGTACCCAGGTATTTGTATGTTTCCGTTCTGTTAATGGTCATATTATCTATTTGTATGTGGCCAGAGTTTTTAGCCGTTCCTTCTCTTGAAATTACCATATATTCTGTCTTATCTTGGTTGATAACCAGCCCCACTTGTTGAGCTTTTTCCTTTAAGTGAGTCAATATTTCCAATGTCTTTTGTTCATTTTCCCCTATAATATCTATATAATCTGCATAACCAAGCAGTCTGGATGTTCCTCCAATAGCACACTCCTCCTTTACCTTCCTTACAACTTTCTCTAGAGCCAGATTGAAAAGGAGCAGTGATAGTGCATCACCCTGTTTCAAGCCAGAGGTTATTTGGAAAGGATCTGATTTCCTGCCTTTATATGTTACTATATTATAAGTATCTTCCATGCATAGTCTGGTCATGTTGATTAACTTCCTTGGTATTCCAAATTCCTGCATAGCATTCCATAGACTATTCCTACGGACACTATCATAAGCCTTTTTAAAATCCACAAAAATGTTATGGAGATCTCTTTTATATTCCCAATTTTTCTCGGTTATTTGTCGTAAGATAAATATCTGATCTATTATTGATCTATTTTGTCTAAAACCCGCCTGGTAGTCACCTAATATGTCTTCTGAATATGGTTTTAGTCTATTTAGTAATACCGCAGATTGTATCTTATAGCTTGTGGACAATAGTGATATTCCTCTATAATTTTCACATTAGAACTTGTCTCCTTTCTTAAAGATAGGTATCAATAATGACTCTTTCCAGTCAAGGGGTAATTCTTCTATCCTCCAGATTTTTATTATTAGTTCGTATAGCTTTAGATGTAATGCATGGCCGCCTGCCTTTATAAAATCAGCAGCAATTCCATCAGCCCCAGTTGCCTTATTGTTTCTAAGTCGTGTTATTACATATAGGATTTATTCAAACACAGGTTCTTCATTTTGTGGTTCACACGTTAGAACCTCTTCCTGTGGGAAAGTGTTACTTGGAGCTTCACAATTTAGTAATTCAACAAAGTATTCTTTCCATGTATTACACATTTCCTCATTGGTATTTATCATATTCTCATTTTTGTATTTTAAACCATATGTATTGTGTTGGTGCCCTAGTTTCATTGACTTCAGTTCTTTAAAAAAAACTTTCTGGATTCATTTTTCTGGTGATTAGTTTCCATATCTTTGATTACATTGCTCATATATTCTCACTTCTGCTGTCAAACTATTTTTGTAGCCTCTTTACATTCAGTTCTATATTGCTCTTCATTTTGGATGTTGTTGATGTCATTTAACCATAACTGTCTGGCATTCTTTTTTCTAATGACTGCTTCTTCACATTTTTGATTGAACCATCTGTTCTTTCTATGCGTGGTTAACACATCGAGGCATTCTTCTGCGGTAGTTTGAATTGTATTCTTGATGTTCAACCAGGTTTGGTCAACGCTTTCCTCCAACAAAATTGTAGAATTTCAAGTTTACATTTTATTTCATCTAAAAATTTCTCTTTGACTGTAGTTTCTTGTAGTTTTTCTCTGTTCATATGTTCGGTGTAACCTTTGTAGTTTAGCATAGAAAGCTCTCTAAAGTTTTATTTTAAATTTTGCCCCAATGAGGAAGTGGTCGTTGTGGCACTCAACTCCTCTATAACTTCTAACTTGTTGTATGTTTGATGCATTTTTGTTGTTAATTAAAATGTGATCTATTTGATTATAGGTTCTCTTGTCACATGATTTCTAAGTTTGTTTATGTATATCCTTTCTTTGCAGTCTGGTACTGCTGATCTGCAGTCCTTTGGCTTCTGCTAGGTTGATGATTCTCCATCCATTATCATTTGAAGTTGTATGTAGGCTTTCCATACCGGCCACTTTTTTTATTAGTTTGCTCTCTACCTATTTTTGCATTGAAGTCTCCCAGCACAATCAGGATGTCCTGTTTGGGGGTTTCTTCTATGACATCTTCCAGATCACTATAAAATTCTTCTTTAATATCATCTTATTTCTCTTCAGTAGGTGCATATACATTAATCATCGTTATATGTTTCCATTTTCCTTTTATTCGTAATTTACTAATCCTGTCATTAACAGCTTTAAAGTTTAGAACGTTCCCCCATAACTCTTTTTTGATGACAAATCCTGTTCCTAATTCTTGTTTATTTTGGGTGTTTCCTCCATATATTACAATCATTCCATTTTGCTCTAAAGTACCCTCTCCTGGCCACCTTATTTCTTGAATTGCTGTTATATAAATACATACTGTTTCTTAATAAATTTTCATCTTTATTTTCCTTCTCTTGAAGTTTGGTGACTCGATTTATGAGGCTGACTGTATAAAAATTCTTTTCATTCAACTGTTCCCAGTCTCTTGGGTAAAACTTTACATACAATTTTCAGCATTTCACTAAGTATGTGTCCACTGTTTTAAATATAATCAAATAAAGCCCCACTAAGTTTCTTTCTTTTGTTTATTCTGCTCTTTCTCCATTATATAACTCTCGTAAGTATTCATTCCATCTCTTCATCGTAGCATCTTCTTTAATTAATACCTTACATGTCTTTGAATTAAAATATCCTATGAAATGTATCCTTATGTATTCATTTGATCTCTTCATCAAAGCATCTTATTTAAATAATACCTTACTTGTCTTTGAATTAAAATATCCTGTTTGATCTTATTTTTCAGCCTGTCACAGCACTGACATTTTGCATGTGCATAGCTTTTCTCCCTTTAACAGACTAATTAAATTATGTTGCTCTGTTCCTTTAACCAATTTACTTTTGCCTTTATCTCCGATTCCTTTATTTAGCTTACATACTACTTACATAGTCCTTCTCATTGGAAGTTAGGAAAAGAATTCTTGCATGTTACATAGAACCAGTTCTAATATATGACTGTGAATCATGAACAATTAGTAAACAAGTGAAAACAATACCTAGAGGATTTAGAGATTTTTCACAAACATTAGAATGAACCAATCATCATTTTCTGGCCACATAATGAAAACCCAAAAACTGGAACATGTTGTAACAACTAGAAAGATTTGTGGAAAGAGAAACACAAGACAACCATGAGAGAAAATTATTGACAGTCTTGTGTCATGGTCTGGGCGGGTGTCAGCGCACAAACTGATACATGCCATTGAAGATCACAAGAAGTGCAGAAACATGATTGCCCATGCCAGTTGGCAATTAAAGAGGTGATAGCAAGAAGTACAGTATAAATATAGCACAGGAAGGCACTGAATTACGAAACGTAAATGAACAAATTTGGAAGAGCTTAGAAGCAACAGTTCCTGAGATTAATGTTGCAAATACCTTAACTGCCAGAGAAATTAACAACGATTGCCAGGAAGAGGCTTATTAAACTAGAACATCATATGTGACTATAAGAAATAGACAGCAAGCATTATTTCATTGTGTGATTAGAAGAAAGGCATTGGAGAACATGACAACTGGAAAAGAGAAAAAGGCAGACCAACAGAAATTGTGCTGGATGGACTGAAACAGTGGCATGGAGGAATATCATCAGCAGAGTTGAATCAAGAATATCAAGTACTGAGATCTGTGGAGAGACATGAACACCTAAGTCAGTTGGCAGAGCCCATGATGGCAGTAGCAAAAGTAGCTGTCATGAACAAATTAAACATAACATGTGCTTAAGAAACAGGCAACTTCAGGTAAAAATCACTAGTAAACAACATCCCATGCAGAGGAATTAAAATAAACATGAAATATTCAATTCACTAATCACATTAAGTCAGGTCATAGTCACTATAACTGAGCTACCTTAACACAATAGACATATTGTCACATTGTGCCAACGGCTTCAGGCAGAGGAGTGCAATTGGGAGGGTATAAGCCTTATCCTGGGGTGAGGAAACGCAACATAAAGACTAAATGTCATAGCAGGACAGACCAGGCCCTAAGCCTTGGTCAGCAACTGGTCTAGGATCAAAGCTCAGACAGGCAGACAGAGCATTGCTTTGCTGACCCAGGAGCTTTTGCAGCTTGTCCTGTTCCAGATACATTGGTGTTACCTTTCCTCTGGAGTAAACTAGGCAGGCTGAGAGAGGGATCATGCTGCATGGGCAACACATGATCTCTATAATTCAACCCAGCTTTGTGCTATGCAGAGGTATAATGCCTTTTTTTGAAGCACAATGTAACAAACTATCGTCTGTCAAGACTGCAAGGTGCCACTCAGTCAGTCAGTTTAATTCCACAACGTTCTTGGAAAGGGGGAAGCTTCTTCCAAGAGGCCTGGGGAGCTACAGGCCAGGAAAAGAGACCTGGTCAAATGCTGCCACTTTTGCCTTTGATGTTTATGAGGGGTTCCAGAGTAGACAGGAAACGATGGCGGCAACGCTTGATCTCGAGGATGCATACAATAGAGTTCGATATGATATTTTGATGACCGTACTGATGGAGAAGGGGGTCAATCCCTTGTTGGTGAACTGGATAGCAGCTGTTCTACATTCTCGTCAGGCTGCTTTCCGTCTGGGTGCATGGACCTCAGAGCCACATATTTTAACCCCGGGACTGCCACAGGGATCAGCAATCTCACCGGTGCTCTTTAATGTGTATACGAGCAAGATTGCAAACCTTGAAGCGCCAGGGGTTGGAAGGATACTAACATTTGCAGATGATATTCTTGCATATAGGCAGGGGAGAGATAGGGAGCAAACAGCCCAGGAACTACAGGCGACAGTAGACAAAGTGATTGACTGGTGCACTGAAATGAGTGCTGTCATCCACCCAGAAAAGGCAGCTGTTTTGTGGTGCTCTCTGGACAACAGGATTGTGAGAGCTGATGTCCCAAGCCTCACGATAGATGGTAGAAGCGTCAACAGAGAGAACAAACTGAAGTATCTGGGAATCACATTTGACAGGAGCCTGTCCTTCAAGGACCATGTGGAGACGGTTGTGACAAGGTCTCAAAAGGGACTCAATGCACTTAAAACTATGGCTGCAATGGACACAGAGCAGAGAATGCTTTTCACACTATACCAGCACTTGATCCTCTCAGTGATTGATTATGGACTAGGACTGCTCACTGTCTCAAAGAGTCAGCTGGTGAAATTAGAGCGCATACAGAACGAAGCTATGCGAGTCATTCTGGGATGCACCAGAGACACCCCAGTTGTGTGTATGCGTTACATCCTCGGTTTGCCGACTGTTGCAGGTAGGCTCAAGGTGATGCAGGCGAAGGCATACCTCAAAGTAACTGCATACAAAGATCACCCGTTGCATGAGGCGCTGGACACCGTTAAGGGTCAGCGACTGATAAGAGGGAAATCATGGATGGCTCAGGCGGAGGATACGATCAGACAGGTGTGCCCCTTGGAGAACATTAGGAGAGGAGAGGAGTGGGTCAGAGTGCCAGCGGAGCAGTCAGACTTGTGCAGAGTTATAATCACATTGAGCCGGGAGTGCAGGGAGTGGCCAGCAGGGGCCACGGAAGTGGAAATCCAGCAACTAATTCAGGATAATGCTCGCTCGGGTGATGTGATTATCTACACAGATGGGTCGGTGTTGAGAGGTAGGAGAAGTGCCTGGGGGTTCTTAGCAAAAGCTAATGGTCGACGTTTGGTGCAGGAGAGCCTGGCATATGATACCACAACATCTAGCTTAAGAATGGAGGTGGAGGCGGTCAGTGCAGCTTTCCGCTGGATGGAGAATACGATACACACACACATCGTGATTGTAACTGACTCAGAAAGCATGCTGAGTAGGGTGAGGACAGGCAAGCTTCGTGCAGAGTGACTTGCTTCGCTTCGGAGGTCACGGGTGACAAGCATCATCTGGATCTTTTCTCCGGGGCATGCTGGTGTGCTGGGGAATGAACAGGCGGACAGATTGGCTGGCTCGGCAAAACTTGGTGGAGTATTGATGCATGACAAAGCAGACGTGGTTGCGGCCTTGTGGGAGCATGTGTACACCTCGGAGGAGCAAATGGATCACCATGGTCTGGCAAGAATGTGACAGAGAGGGGTGACGAGGGGATCTGGCCGACGATCGACGCTCAGAGGAAAGGCGAGACAGACATATAATCAGATTGCTACTGGTACTATTAGTGTTGGAACTCTTCGCTGGCTGCTGAGGATGGGGACGGAGCGCTTATGGGAGTGCCCCGACTGCTGTGATGTCGGTTCCTAAATCAATCAATCAATCAATCAATTCCACAACACAAATTATGTAGACAGTTTCACAAACTTACCAAAGGAAGGGCAACGCTTCTTCTTTGTTGATTTTATAAAATCTGTAATTCCCTTCCACGATTCTTGCAAGTCCAAAATCAGAAACTTTTGCAATTATGGTGCCATCATCCAAAACAGTCAGTAATACATTCCGTGCTGCAAGATCACAGTGAACT
This sequence comes from Cepaea nemoralis, assembly GCA_014155875.1. Taxonomy (NCBI): domain Eukaryota; kingdom Metazoa; phylum Mollusca; class Gastropoda; order Stylommatophora; family Helicidae; genus Cepaea; species Cepaea nemoralis. The sequence goes on from JACEFZ010000410.1 coordinate 7,622, forward strand.
ATTTCTTTCCCAGACAGATACACCATCCCCTAGACAAATACCAAACACTGTTGACTTCATGAACATCATTATTTTATACACTGATGACTTCATGAACATCATTACTTTTGTACACTGGTGAAACTTTATTATAGTTGGAGACTTTAATAGCCATTCAGAAAGATGGGGATACCCAGATACTGACAATAGAGGAGATGAAGTGGAAGACTGAGAAATAGACTCTAATCTCCATCTACTCAATAAAGCGGATGACACACCAAGCTTCTACTCTAGAAGATGGTTTACCACTTCTACTCTAGACTTAGCTTTCTGCACAGGAGACATCCTCCCCAAAATCAATCGCCATATGCTTGACCAATTAGCAGGCAGTTACCACAGACCACTAAAGCTTGTAATGAATATGGAGTATGTTCCACAGGAGCAAAAGCCTTTACCTCACTGGAATTACAAACAAGCTGATTGGGATAGATTTGCCATACTAACAGACAAATATTGTGAAAACAGAAATACATGACATGGCAACGTGAAACAAATGGTGGAAAGTCTAAACAAAGCAATAATACTCAATCATTGAGTCCATTCGAAGATGAGCAAGGAAAAATTACAAACCATACTGGACTGAAAAATTACAAATTTTTGAAGACAAAACAGAGACAGAACAAATAGTAAATAAATTCAAAGTGGCTAAAGAAGTATGGCTGAATCAATCAATCAATCAATCATGTGCCATGCTGGAAAGCATGGGCAGTCATAACTCGCCATTTCACTCAATCACCAGAGTCGTGGATCAGCTCAGTGTTCCTTCTCGTCCATGCCATGTGGCCAAGTCATCCAGGTATTTTCCTCTCGGTCTTCCTCTTGGTCTGTTCCCTTCGATCTTGCCAGTTGTCACTAAGTTCTCCAATCCATTTCTTCTCATAACATGTCCAAACAATTTTGACTGTCTATGTCTAATTTCTCTAATCAATTTACGATTTTCATTTGTCTCCTGTAGTAATTGGTCGTTGGTTTTTCTGTTTGTCCATGGTATTCTTTACATTTTCCTCAGAAACTACATTTTTGCAGCCATCGGATGTTTTTCAGCTTGACTGCTCATTGTCCAAGTTTCACATCCATACAAAAGAACAGGCTCTATGTAACCCCTGAATGATGATAGGAGACTTGATGTAAATATTCAAAAGAATTGTCTAAAATACTTGAAGCAGAAGTTGAAGATGCATTAAATCACATGAAGAAAGGAAAGGCACCCGGTCAAGACAACGTTACATTGGAGGAAACTGAGGCTATAGGTGATTTTGGAATCAAAATATTGACAAAATTTCTAAATGACATCTACACTAGCTGTACATTCTTAGAGACCTATTAAAATCCATCTTTATTGCTCTGCCAAAGAAATAAGGCGCTTTAGAATGTGAAGAGAGTCACATGACAAAGCTGTTACTCAGAATAATTATGAAAGAATAAGAAACCAGATTAAACCAGAAATTTAGTGATAAACAGTGTTGATCTGTGGAGGGAAAGGGCACAAAAAACACTATAGATATTCTCAGGAGACTATTAGATAGAGCTATAGAAGTAAAAACAGATCTGTACTTATGCTGCATAGAGTAAAAGCATTTGACAATGTGAAGCATGAGGAAATAATAAAATTACTAAAGCAACTGAACATTGACAGTCATGGACTATCATTTACTGCCAATATAGTACCTTGCGGTGTATGGCAGAGGGGTCTTTGAGCCTGAGGAATAAAGGCCGCCTGGCTAGTGCAGTCGCCGCGAACTGTGCAGGTTAGGATTTTCTTTTTGCCCCCGACAGAAAAAAATCCTGCACCTTACCGGGGATCGAACCCGGGTCTCCCGAATGAGAGTCCGGCATTCTATCCACTCGGCCAGCCGCTCCTCAACATTTACAGTAAAGATCTATAAATAATAAAAAAAAAACATATATTGGCAGCAATCAGCAGCCATACGAATCAATAACCTTGTAGGAACATTTCAGTGTATAAAGAAGGGCGTCAGACAAGGTTGTGTAATGTCTCCTGATTTGTTCTCATTGTACAGTGATTATATAATAAGATCTACATAAATTGTGCCAGGGATCCTATTTGGTGGACACAATATAAATAACTTACATTATGCTGATGGCAATGTCTTGATAGCAAGAAGTCAGAAGGATCTAAGGAAATGATAGATACAGTGGTTGTAGAAAGTGAAAGAATGGGCCTTAGTTTGAATAACAGAAAGACAGAAGTCATGGTGATATCAAAGAAACAGATTGTGCCTAAATATGCAATTAAAGTACAGGACGTTATTTTGAGACAAGTGCAGAAATTCAGACATCCAGGCACATAGATAACATCAGATGGAAGAATGCATCACTGAGATAAAGATCAGAATAAAAAAGTTAGTCAGTTGCATATCCTTCACAGGACGTCGCAGTCAACAAAAGTGTATTTTTTTTTTGCTGTTGTGATCTTTGGCAAGTTTATGTTCAGTAGTTTGCCATTGCTTTCTGAACGACCAGCACCCATACTAATTTGTAAAAAACCGACACGATGCGGTCTGAGGCCAAATACGTGCAACTGTGTTTCGAACATGGGTATGCGGGATCACGAATCGCATCCGTAACTCCGTCACCACGGAGCCGGCAAAGAACAGAATGGGACAAGCAGAAACTGTATTCTATCAATTGAGGAACACTTTATGCAATAAGTCACTGTCCTTAACTTAGAAAAAAAAAGAGTACTTGCATGTTACATAGAACCGATTTTAACATACGGCCACAAATCCTGGATAATTAATAACCTGGAGAAAAAATATCTGGAAACCTTGGAGATGTGGTTTTAAAGAAGAATGTTGAAAAGTAATTGGAAGGACAAAATAAGCAATCAGAATGATTTAAGGAAAGCTGAGTCGCAAAGACAACTCATCACAAACAGAAAGAGGCAGTCATCATTTTTTGGCCACGTTATGAGAAGACAAAAACTGAAACATGTTGTGACAACTGGAAAGATTTGTGGAAAGAGAAATAGAGGAATAATGCATCATGGAAGGGAGTCAACACACGAATTGATCCATACCATCGGAGATCGTAATTTGTGGAAAGGCATGATCACCCATGCCAGCTGGAAAGGCACTGGATGATATATTTGGAGCGTTCATTTCAAATCTGTTCGTGCCGCACCGTTCGTAATTGCGTACTTTGAACATGATCATGTTAAAGTCATGTGATAAGTACTGACCAATGAATAAAAGAGCCGTGTTGATCATCCCATGATGCATAGATTCTGTTTCTGAACGTTGAGAAAATGGGCGGGTTGATCCAAAATCAGCTCAAAAAAAAAAAAAAGCTCAAAGAGCAGTGGTTCCGTTTCTTTCATTTGAAGGATGTCGACCAGTGGACATACATCGAAGAATGCAGGCAGCGTACAGTAACAAATGTGTGTCGAAAACAACAGTGACAGACTGGGCACAAATATTTTGGAAAGGACGTCAGTTCATGACAGATCTTCAACGGCCGGGTCAAGCACATATTGTTGCAACAGAAAAAATCATCGCCAAAATTGATGCAGCAGTACAGATGAACCGTTGTCAAAGCATACGTTCGCTAGCGAAAGAATTTGATATGTCAATTGGGACAATTCAAAAGGTCGTTTGTAAGAAACTGCAATATCAGAAGGTGTGTTCACAGTGGCTACCACGGATGTTGACCGACCACCAAAAAGACGAATGCATGGGATAGTGTTTGAACCACTTGCTGCATTACAGAGTGAAGGGTGATGCATTTCTCTTCCGCATAGTGGCAGGCGATGAATAATGGTGTCACCACTTTGAGCCGAGCAGCAAAAGAGAGAGCATGCAATGGAAGCATGCTGGATCACCAAAAGCCAAAAAAATTCAAGTTACAGGTTTCTGCTGGTAAGGTTATATCTGAGCGCATTTTTTGATCATGAAGGGCTATTGTTGACCAATTTTAAAGAATCTGGTGTCAACATCAACTCTACCCACTACCTGGAAACACTAGACAAGCTGCAAAAAGCCATCAAGAATAAACGACCTGGCATGCTTTCTCGCAGTGTGATTTTATTGCACAATAATGCTCGTCCGCATGTTGCAAAGATTGTGCAGGAAGCATTAGCTTGGAAGAAGTGGGACATTCTGCAACATCCAGCCTATAGTCCTGATTTGTCACCATGTGATTTTCATTTGTTAGGACCTCTAAAAAAAGCTCTTAAGGGGCAACGATTTCACACAGATGCAGACGTAATGAACGCGATAAACACTTGGTTCAGTGAGCAACCACAATCCTATTTTTGCGGATGGCATTCGCCACCTACCTAAGCAATGGGATGCTTGCCTGAATGCCTACGGCGACTTCTTCTGACCAACCCATGGTGCATAATTCATTCAAAATGAATGCTTTGTTTAATTCTACCACACCTGTTAATGTTTCTTTCATGCTTTTGTAATAAAGCCATTGGAATGGGTTTCAAACGAATGACCCTTATGTGTGTGTGTGTGTGTGCATGCATGCGCGCGCGCGCATGCGTGTGCATACAATTGTCTTTCTCTCTCTGTATGCATGCACAAGTACACACAAGTCTAAAACATGATCCAAACTTAACACATCCCAAATACTTTACCTCCGCAACATCCATCAAAACTTTCAGCATGTGGGAAACTCGCTCTGCATTAAACAGCTCTCCATAATTTCTAGCATACCTAGTTAGGTTTCCTAAACTCATGAACTCCATTATCATCATAATTGGGGTAAAGTCTGTTGTTAGAGAGTTCAAGAAGAAAAAAAAATGGTTGTAATAAACAGGTTGGCAGTGGACAACATTATAAAGATAAATATATTCAGTAGAAATAATGTCATGACAGCATTAAATTGGAATATCATTATGTAGCAGTTCCTATGCAGAAAGTCACTCATCACGATCTGCTGAATAATTTTTTGATCTCTTGCCATTTTCTCCAAATCTTGCACCCTCTTTTCAAAGGTATCCTGCAATGTCTAGGTGTCCATCTTTGCTTCCTCAGAAACCATGCCATCAGTTCTGTCCAAATCACTGTGATGTTTTATTAAGGCCAAAGTATTCAGTTTCCACAACATGAAGCTGTTTATGAGCCATGTTTCTTTGGTGTTTTGATCTTGTAGTAGAAAGTGTTTTTCTTCTTCTTGGTCCGTGATATTCTGAGAGCATTTCTGTAACATTTATGTTGAAAAAAAAACAAACCAAATCTTCTTTTGTGAATGCAAAATGGTCCATGATATTCTGAGAATTTTTCTGTAACATTTAAGTTATAAAAAACCCAATCTTCTTCTTTTGTGATTGTGAAATGGTCCATGATATTCTGAGAATATTTCTGTAACATTTAAGTTTTTAAAAAACCCAATCTTCTTCTTTTGTGATTGTGAAATGGTCCATGACTCACATTCATGTTGCTTCAGGAAAGATGCATGTCCTCTAAACTTTTTATTTCAACTGGCTTGCTAGTGTTGTGCCATTGGTTCTTAATACTGTTTAATCTCTGCATTGTTACAGCCGACTGTGTCTGACTATTTTGAAGTTTCCATAGTTTTTAATTATTGAGCCATGTGTGACGAGATGGAGCCTAGATCACTATGTGACTTACTATTAACCTCTAATTAGTACGCAATATAATGACATACTATGATGCGGACATTTTCTGCGCTAAAACTATACTCAGCAATATTGGGGACAACATTTCATTCCTCGTCATCAATGTAAATAACGTACTGTTTTTTTTCTTGTCGTCTTGACTCCTTATTCCCACTACCCGTCCATCTGGTTTGGGATATTATTTTAACATGCAGAGAAAAATGTGATACCAATGCAGTATGATAGTACAGGAAATAAAAAACCAGGAACTTCCGCCCGTATGATAAGACAGACACGGTGAAGAGAAACCAAGATGGTTTCCCAATAATCGCATCACATCTTTGAGAGATGAACTTAAATGAAGCCTAAATTTCCGCATGAGAATGAGTGAACCTCACTGCTGCTACTGCTTAAACCATAACTGGGAAGGTTACCTAAGAACTGATTCACCTTAAGTGGAAACGGAGTGTAGAATCTACGAGTTGAGTTGAGTTGAGCTAAGAACCGACATCACTGCACTCAGGACATTCCCATATGCGCTCTGTCCCCTTGTTCAACAGCCAGTGAAGAGTCACACTACTAATTGTTCCCACCACTATATGATTGAAAGTTCTCCTGGTCTTCCCTCTCAGTTTTGAGATTCTACCAGAACCTCTGCCAATCCGCCACAATCTCATCCTTTCCACATACAGGTTCTCAATCTGTTCCCCCACCTTCTACAGCTGGTTCCACAGGCGCATGACCATCTCTCCCTTGTCCATAGGTAATCGACCACTAAGAGGTGCATTCCCTGCCAGCATATCAGCCTGTTCATTCCCCCGCACTCCCGCAGTGCAAACAATCCATACAATTCTTACAATCTGTGACCTCTGAAGCGAGGTGAGCCATTCCACACGAAACATTCCTTTCTCCACTTTACTAAGCATACTCCTTGAGTCCGTGATGAAGACAATGTGTGTTGCAGTGGTCTCCTCTAACCAACAGAATGCCGCTGTGACTGCTTCCACCTCCATTCTCATGCTGGAGGTCGTAGCCTCATATGCCATACTTTCCTTTTTCAAGAATAGTCCATTAGCCTTCGCAATGAAACCCCAACCACTCTGTCTGTTTCTCACCACTGACCCATCAGTATAGATCACTATGTCATCTTGATGTGTATTACTCTGGATCAGTTGTTGCACCTCAAGCTCTGTGCGGCCCGCTGCCCATTCTCTGCACTCACAGACCCAGTGTTACTATTACATTGTGCTAGTCCGTCCTACTTCAACCCACTATTTTTCACGATTGATGGTCTCTAGATCACACCTGACATATAGAAATTTCTGCCTGTGTCATCCAAGACCTGCCTCATCTTAGTCTATGACCCTTGACCATATCTATGGTTTCATGCAGGGGGTGATCCCTATCTGTAGCAACTCTCAAGTACCATTTGGCCTGAAGGACCCTATGCCTATCTGCCATTGTTGGTAGCGCCAGGATATGCCTCATGCATATAATTGGTGTGTCCTTTGTGCACCCCAGTATCACATGCATGGCCACATTTTGTATGCACTCCAGCCTTTCAAGATGGCTCTTCTATACCATCAGCAGCTTCAAACCATACTCAGTGACAGAAATTATTAACTGCTGAAAGAGCCTGTAAAGCATTCTCTGCTCTACCCCAGTTGCTGCCATCGCTCTCAAAGCATTAAGTCCCCTACCAGCCTTCACCACCATAGCCTCCACATCAGTGGTTCCCAAGCTTTTCAAGCTGAGGGCCATATCTGCTAGTTTCGGTAGTTAAGCAGGCCATAAATTTATATAATTATAAAAGTCGTGCAATATCATTCTTATCTTTCTTAACTTTCGTCAACAAAATTCTAAAACTTTAAAGGCATTAGCGTCAGTACTACACTGCAGTCATTTTTTGCTTTAAAATCAAATGTTCATTTAATAATACAGTTTACATCAGTTTCGAAAATCACTATTAATGAATTAATTTACAATTGTAACTGTTCTTCATAACCAGTTACTTAAGTTCAGATGCCAGTTTATCAAAGTCTGGGCACAAATCTGTCGTGCCCAAAGTCATAAGCTCAGTTAGGTTACTGTCGGTGAGTCTGGAATGTTGCTTGTTTTTTATAGCGATCATTGTGGAAAATGACTGCTCGCATCTGTAAGTCGAGCCAAAACGACTAATGTATCTCTAGGCGAATGAACGCAAGTGTTCAAATTGTTCGACAGGAAATAGTCGCCAGAATGAAGTCATATGATCAGCTGAACATGAAGCGGGCAGCTCCAGAAATTTACATCTCAGTGCAGAATTGCATTTCAAATCAATTACTCCGTGCTGAAGGTTTTGCTGTAATTGACAGAGCTTGGCGTCAGGAAATACAAATGGATTTATGAAGAGGGCAACATTATCCTCCTCTATTGTGAATTCTTGAAATCTCGACTGAAAAGTATCCAGAAGACTTTCAACTTTTACTTTGTACTGTAACAAGTCACATTTCTTTTCCATCACAAGTCTCTTCAGAGTTGGAAACGCCTCTAAAGTTACCTTCAGTCAGCTGTCCTATAAACAATTGTAGTCTCATTTTAAATGAAGAAATGTCATCGCACAAATTTGTGAATAGTTTTTTTTTTTCCCTGGATCCTCGCATTTAAAGAGTTTAAATGAGACGTGATGTCCACCAAAAATGTCAGGTCATTAAGCCAATCATCGTTCAGCAGACATTCTTGTTCTGTAGGCACTTCATTTATTTCAGACAGAAACTGATAAGACACTATTTTTCAGTGCCCAGAAATGTGACAGAACTTTCCCTTTAGATAGTCATCTGACATCACAGTGTAACAGTAGCGCACCGTATTCCTCATTCAGGTCTGATATAAACTGTCTGAACTCACACCTGTTCAGCGCCTTACTTCGAATTTTGTTCACACGTCTCAGAACCAGCATCCATGACATGTTTCAGATTTAATGTCTTTCCACCCAGACCTTCTTGGTGAATGATACAATGATATTTTAATATAGTGTGGCCAAGAAACTGTTCCAATAATGCTAAACATCCAGACGTTTTACCCGTCAAAGTCGGAGCACCGTCGGTGCATACACTGTCCAATTTGGTCCATTCTATGTTGTTTTTCTCTACACACAACTTCAGAGTTTCAAACAGATCAGTCCCTTTGACGGTTGCATATATTGATTCAAGTTCTAGAAATTCTTCAATGACTTCAAAATTATCATTTATTGCTCGAACAAAAACTGCGACCTGAGCTGTGTCAGAAATGTCAGTGGATTCATCCATTGCCAATGAAAAAAGTTAAATTTTTTTAATATGTGCTGCTACTTGACAATGAACAGCGTTGTCTAATTCTTCAACTCGCATGGCCGTAGTATTATCAGACAAAGGAATCTGATCAAATTTTGTTTCACTTTTTATCGCCAAGCATTCTAGCAGCAGTTTAAAGGGAAGGCTTGATTATTTCTGAAGGGAAAAACAAGGAGATAAATACCTGGATGACTTAGCTACATGACATAATCAGGACAACAGACTCTGGTGGCCAAATTGGGTGATGAATCATGACATAATCAGGACAACAGCAGACTCTGGTGGCCAAATGGGATGATGAATCATGACATAATCAGGATAAGAGACTGGTGGTCAAATGGGATGATGAATCATGACATAATCAGGACAGCAACAGACTCTGGTGGTCCAATGGGATGATGAATCATGACACAATCAGGACAGCAACAGACTCTAGTGGGCCAATGGGATAATGAATCATGACATAATCAGGACAACAAGAGACTCTGGTGGCCAAATGGGATGATGAATCATGACATAATCAGGACAACAATAGACTCTGGTGGTCCAATGGGATGATGAATCATGACACAATCAGGACAGCAATAGACTCTGGTGGGCCAATGGGATAATGAATCATGACATAATCAGGACAACATGAGACTCTGGTGGCCAAATGGGATGATGAATCATGACATAATCAGGACAACAACAGACTCTGGTGGCCAAATGGGATGATAAATCATGACATAATCAGGACAACAATAGACTCTGGTGGCCAAATGGGATGATTAATCATGACATAATCAGGACAACAACAGACTCTGGTGGTCCAATGGGATGATGAATTATGACACAATCAGGACAACAACAGACTCTGGTGGGCCAATGGGATGATGAATCATGACATAATCAGGACAGCAACAGACTCTGGTGGCCAAATAGGATGATGAATCATGACATAATCAGGACAACAAGAGACTCTGGTGGCCAAATGGGATGATGAATCATGACATAATCAGGACAACAAGAGTCTCTGATGGCCAAATGGGATGATGAATCATGACATAATCAGGACAACAATAGACTCTGGTGGCCAAATGGGATGATGAATCATGACATAATCAGGACAACAACAGACTCTGGTGGCCAAATGGGATGATGAATCATGACATAATCAGGACAGCAACAGACTCTGGTGGGCCAATGGGATAATTAATCATGACATAATCAGGACAACAACAGACTCTGGTGGGCCAATGGGATAATGAATCATGACATAATCAGGACAGCAACAGACTCTGGTGGGCCAATGGGATAATGAATCATGACATAATCAGGACAACAGTCTCTGGTGGCCAAATGGGATGATGAATCATGACAGCTCAGAAAGTCAAAGCCGGATCTGTACGTAGACAGTGGACTGAGTCGCTGCTGAAGTCTATTGTCCATAAAGTCACCTTCATCTTCATCCCAGAACATGCAGGAGTCAAGGGAAATGAACGAGCTGATAAAACTGGCTGGTTCTGCACCCCCTGTAGGTGGCCAGCCCATGGATCGTGCCGATGTTATTAACGTCCTTAAAGATATGGCGAGAACAGAGGACTTTGACGTCAGTGAATCCACATCGCTGTCCAGGATGAAATACTTGGGAGTAAGAATCGGCAGTCAGAAGCGAGAGTTACATCGGGAAAACGAGGTGCCTCGTCAACCAACACAGAACTGGTACTATTAGCCACCGGACGCTGATGCATATGCTGAGGGGGGGGGGGGGGGGGGGGGGGGGGGGGGGGGGAAGGATCTAAGCACCTATGGACCTGTCCAGAGTGCAGTGAAGATACCCCAACTGATAACTGATAGCTGACCGCCCATATTCATCAACATGACACATATGATGATTATAATGTTATATATCAGATCATTGTTTGATGAAGTAATTGCTTCTTTTCAAAATGATGATGACAGACATTGGATCATAATATCAGTGTTTGATGAAGTAATTGCTTGTTTCTAAAATGATGATGACAGCCAAAGGTCAATGACAATTATTATTTACCTAACAATACCGCTCACCTTTATGTTTATAATCTTTACCAAGATAGAGGAGTTTTACAATATTCGGATGATCTTGTTCACAAGCCACCCTGATCTCTCTGTACAGGGCTTTAAGATCCAGTTCTTTTCTACCTACATGTTTAATCCTCTTTACAGCAACTGGAGTCCAGGAAAATAAATTTTGTTCTGCCAAGCTTTTACTTTTATGATCAGGATTTTGTGGCAAAATTCTTTTCTCCGGGGGACGCACCTTGCCTTTGAAAACTGATCCAAATTTGCCCTGTACAAATAAAGGATGTATTTGACATGAAAATGCAGGGAACATTAATGTAAAATTCAAACTGCCAGCATTATCTTTTCAAAGACAGTGTGTTTTTGTGAAGAATATTTTTGTCATACACCTAAGTGTATTTGGTTAGCATTTGGTTATGCTTAAAGAAATTAGAGTTAAACACCATGCTAAATCCCGTGGATCACCCAGATGGTAGCTGAAATTATAAGAGACTATGACAGGGCACATTAAAATAGTCCTAATCACATACCATTGCCTGAGAAATAAAGTACAATATGTTATTTGATGGGAAAACAAAACTATTTTAAGAACTTAGTAACTGATAAAGAGTGAGGAGATAAAAGATAAATTCAACGTAGAGGTAAAGAACAGATTAGATGCATTGTCCGATATGGAAATATTATTTCAAGACGTCAGTGACCAATTGGAAATATTAAAGAAATCGATACACAAGAAATGGATGATGGAAAACATCTTAAAACTCATGGAAATAAGAATAAATAACAAAAATAACAAGGACAAATATGAAGAGATTCACAGGGAAATTAGGAAGCTATGCAAAGAGGCAAAAGAAACATGGCTTTAGGAAAATTGCAAGGAATTTGAAAACCAACACAACACCCGGAATACCAAATTAATACACAAAAGAATTAATTACATCACTAACAAAAGAACACACACATCAACGGGTGACCTGAAAACCAAAGAGGGCAAAATCATAAAGAAAAAGGATCAGAATTTTACATGCGTGGTCAAGATTATGTGAAGACCTTTATGATGATACAGAGACAAATATGATCATCGGAATAAATAATGAAGGACCATCAATTTTGAAGATGGAAGTTCAGAATGCTCTTAACTATATGAAAACTGGCAAGACCCCGAGTACAGATAACATCACAAGAGAAATGATCAAGGCCTTAGAAGAATATGGAATAGACCAAGTCACCGGACTGCTGAATGTAATATACGATACTGGAGATATACCACCTGAATTATGTAATTCTACATTTATTGCAATCCCGAAGAAATCAGATGCCTTGGAATGTGATCAACATCAAACAATTAGTATAATGAGCCACATCACAAAGATTTTGCTGCGAATTATCATGTAAAGAGTTAGGAAGAAAATACAACCTGAAATAGGAGAAGAACAATGTGATGTGGGTTTGTAGAAGGCAAGGATATAGTAAATGCTATGTATATACTGAGAACAGAAATTGAACATTCTATAGAAGTAAACAAAGATCTATATCTTTGCTTTATTGACTACACAAAGGCTTTCGATAAAGTGAGACATGTCGACATGATAAGGATGCTTGAAGATCTACAAATTGATGGAAAAACCTTAGACTTGTAAAAAACATATATTGGAAACAACAAGCTGCCATCAGAATTGATAATGATGTAGGTCAATATCAGCCTATTAAAAGAGGTGTGAGACAGGGATGTGTAATGTCTCCAGATCTTTTTTCCCTGTGCAGTGAAAATATTTTCAGAAATATAGAAGATATGGAAGGAATCAACATTGGGAGATGATATATCAATAACATTAGATATGAAAATGATACAGTCTTAATTGCAGGCAGTGAACAGGACTTGCAACATTTAGTAGTTGCGGTTGTTGCACACAGTGAACAACTAGTGTTAGAATTGAACTGTAAGAAGACACAGGTTATGGTCGTCACTGGGAAGAAGGAAATACCACAATGTAATATACAAATAAATGGGCATATTCTTAAGCAAGTGAATTGGTACAGTTATCTCGGAACAGTCATAACATCTGATGGGAGATGCCTTGAAGAAATTAGAACAAGAATAGCCATTGCAAAGGTAGCCTTTTGCAAGACGAAAAACATACTGACCAATAAGAAGATATCAATTGAAACGAGAAAAAGAGTGTTGAAGTGCCACATAGAACGTGTACTTTTGTATGGATGTGAAGCGTGGACAATGAGCAGTCAAGCTGAAAAACATCTGATGGTTGTGGAAATGTGGTTTCTGAGGAAAGTGCAATGAACATTATGGACAGACAGAAAAACCAACGAACAAGTCCTTCAAGAAGCAAATGAAGATAGTAAACTGATTAGAGTCATTAGATGTAGGCAGTCAAAATTTTTTGGGCATGTTATGAGAAGAAATGACTTGGAGAACTTGGTGACAACTAGCAAGATCAAAGGGAAGAGACTAAGGGGAAGAGCGAGAAGTAAACACATGGATGGCTTGGCCATGTGGCATGGTCGAGACAGGAACATGGAGCTGATCCATGACTCTGGCGATCGAGTGAGATGGCAGAACATGACCGCCTATGCATATTGGCATGGCACATGATGGATGGATGGAACTGATAAAACAAATATTAAAGATATATGGAATGCAATTAATACTGTGACAAACACACACAATTCATCACATTAATTACCATCAAATCATATTTCATGTGACCAATTAAGTGGTTTCTTTCAAACTGACATAGGCCAGTTGAAGGCTGCAATACCAGATTCTCCCCAAGACTTATCTATATATTGTGAGAATAAATGCTCTAGAGGCATTCCTTCTGACACAGCGCTGATGATGATCACTGAAGTATTTACTCATCACAGTAACTTAAAAAACATTAACTAATCAGGATTAGATGAAATCAGCAATACAGATTCTTTGTTGCACTGCAACAGTGATCTGCGAGTCACTAACATTCATTTATAATCAGCGTCTCTGTAACAGAGGGGACCGAGAACAAAGGGTTGACATGCTTAGGTCAGTATGACCCCACCACTTTAGTATTAATAGTATAGCCATGCATGGAGTTTGATATAAGCAGGGAAAACATGTTTATCCCCAAATTAGCAGGCCAGTACTCTTGGGTCAGGTTGAGGCATTAAAAACAAAACCTCAAACTGAGTAGGGGAGTACAAACTGTTTATTATGCTTGGCCAGGAGCATTAAATAAATTTGTGCGTGGGAAACAGCGAAACATGGATTTTCGGACAACATCCTGTCAACCCTATCAGAAAAATAACAGGTTCCAGAGTTCATTGCTAATCTGAAACAATCTAGAAGAGCTGAGTTGTGAAAACAATATCCCATGCTAAGAGTATAAAACGATCATTAAATTTACAGGAAGTGAAGATAGCTGGGGCTCCAATGGTATTGATAATTTCCAGAACCAGCAGTGAGTAACTATACAACCATAAACACGATATGTGTCATGGCTTCAAACTCTATCACAGTGGTTCTCAACCTTTTTTAGCCCGTTCCCCCCTTCAGCATATTTTCATAACGTCATTCCCCCCCTTTCATATTTCCTACCTAAAAATTTGGCCCGTGACCCCCTTCACCATATTTTCAGAACGTCATCCCCCCCTTTGTATTTCCTACCTAAAATCCCTCCCACCCCTACACAGTATACGTAATAATGCAGTGGTTCTCAAGCTTTTTTGGCCGTGCCCCCCTTCACCATATGTTCAGGCTGTCATTCCCCCCCCCCCCCCTCCAACTTTCAAAAATTGTCAGCCTCAAAAGGTGCATTAAAAATAACATGCTATAATAGTGAAAATACTTATTTTCTTCCATAGTTGTACATAACCTTCACATGTAAAGATACATTTTATAGTGTAGTTTTCTACAGTTAATAGCAAATGATATGCTAATGGATATTAAAACTTAAATAGAAGCATTTTTACATTCGCAATATTTTATTAAAACACCACTTATCATACTACAATAACAAACAGTTAAAACGTCAAAAAATTGTAGCTTAATATACGACACCAGGATGCCAGAAAATTGTGCTTCATCAAACAAAACGCTCATTACAAAACTGGATATTGTATTTGTATTTAAATGAAAATTGTAATAAAGGGGAACACTGTGATTGTTTTTTCCCCCAGCAATTTTGAAATCGCATAGGAGTGCTTGAAAGGGCACAACGAAGATCGTTTTCAACATCTAATCTGTTGCGTCATTTCGTTTTAATTTCTAGCAGAGCTGAAAAGCCTGACTCACAAAGATAGTTTTAAAAAGGAACAATGCACGGATTGCTTTTTCTACCACTTTTGGGTATGAACCGCACATTAAGGGCAAAAATTTCCCTGATTGGTTTCTCACCCAACACATCCTTTTCCCCCAAACATTTTCAGCTCCAAAAATTTATCTTGACAATCATCAA
>JACEFZ010000411.1:0-22658 GCA_014155875.1 Cepaea nemoralis
AAATTGAAGGATCCGGAAATGATTACATTGATCAATCGGGGAAAAGGGAAAACAAAATAAAGGGCATTCAAACCAAAAGGGGGCTGACCGCCTAAAACTAAATCACCTGGCAAGGATTTGGAAATCTAAAAAAGGAGATGGGGGGAAAAGGGGACTTTCGAAAAACACCCCCTCTCAAAAAAAACTCCCACCCAAAAAGGGGGTAAAAACCGTGCCCCCGGAAAAAAGGGAAATCCCGAAAACCTCAAACTCATCCAAACCGCCAAAGGAGGAAAAACCATTCTGTCCCATTGCAAAATTAAAGTCACCTTTTCAAGTTGCGAAAAACCCCTCCACACCCGGCATGTTTGCCAACCGAAAGAGAGAATGAGCACGGGTGAAAGTCCAAACAACCCTCATAAAGACACATCATCTCGTATTCCGGTTGTAAAAACCTTTTTAAAATGTTTCCCAAAACGCCTGTTTATATGATACTGGATTATAAACTGTTTTGTTTCATCACCCTTTGGGTTCCCCTAAAGGAAAAGGGGAAAAATAGGGGAATTGCGGGGACCCTAAGAGTTCAAAAAATTTCTTTTCCAGGGGAAAAGTGAACTGCCTCGGGGTAGTCCCCGGGGACATAAAGGCCAATCTTGGACGTCCGATATATCCGTAACCCGGGGGTGTAGTTTATCTTTCAAAGGGAACCGGTTAAACCTGGGGCGATGGCGACATGACCACTCGATCACAGGCAAAAAAAACCCCAAAAAACAACACCCCAAATTCCCTCGAACGGAGGAACTAAGGGGGCACAAAAGCCGACAGCACCTTGGAACCCTGCTTCAAAAAACTCCCAAAAATCACATTTACCTCACGAAGGTGATCTTTCTAAAGTCAGCCTTTTTACAGAAAAGCAGACGGCTGGAAAAGATTTATCACTTGTTTACCGCTCAATACGGGACTCAAATCTTAGAGAGGGGTCACATCTCCATTCGTGGGCACTGGGGGATCAACGCTACTACACACGGATTTCCACCACTACTTTTGGCCAGGGGTGAATCGACTACAAATTTTAAATCATCCCCCAGTGTCAGAAAAATATACCAAAACCCGGACACCCCCGGGAAAGTTGGGGGAAACGCCAAACACTGGAATTCCATTTGAGAAATGGGATAACATAACGGACCCCTCTCGCAACGAAGAGGCGAAACCGATTCATATTAAAGCTTTGGACACAAAAACCATGTGGGGCCCAAGCATTCCATCCCCTGTGACTCCAAAAACGCGCTGGCATTTTAGAAAATTACACTCTAGGTTCCCCCAAGGATCTTGCGGACAACGGTTCCAGTTTTTGGGTAGCTCATGGAAGAGCCTTTAGACTTTTTCATGCACCCCATATCTTCATTCACCATATCACCCTCAGTCAAAAGGGCTTGTAAAGGGGGAAAGGGACATTGATTTATCCTGCCAAATTGCCCAGGGGAAAAACAGAGGGTTGGGCTTGTATTTACCCCCCTTTTTCGCTTACAGGAATACCCATCACTCAAAAGGGTTTTTCTCCCGCCCACTGTTTTTGGACGACCATCAAAGGCCACTGGAGCGTTACTTCGAACGTGGGCGATAAACTACAGATGATCGTCGTGACTCTCTACTATGTTGCCGAGTTGAAAAATCGTTTACACACAGTTGGGAAAAAAGCGAATGTCAATCTACGTCACCAGACGAAGAATTGCTCGTAACTTCAATCGCAAGAAAAGATATAAAAGTTAGGGGTGGGGAAGGGGTTTTTTGTTCCCTGTTTAAAACCAGTCAGAATAACTGCAAATCGGATGGAGAGGACCTTATTTATGACGGAAAATCTCACGTACCAACTACAAAATTTCATCAAAGGCAAGATGAAGTATTTCACATAAACCTCTTTAAGGGAAAAATCATGAAAGACCCTCAACCCCGACCTTCACATTTGTTTCCCTGATTTTGGCTACTGAAGTCGAGAAGGACAAAAATGGAGTCGGAAAGCCAACTGCAAGCAAAGAAAACCCTTTTAAAGGGTGTGGAAATCAATCCCAACTTAACAAAGGATCGCAAAGCAGAAATTTGGGAACTTTTTGGCAAAAAATCAGAAGTACTTACTGATAGCCAGGAAGAACTGATTTGGAGGGAAATTTTACTGAAATTAATGAAACCCCTTTCCTGTGCGAGTCAAGACTTCCCCTTTTTCCCTTTGCAAAACAAAGACTTAAGGAAGAAATACAAAACTGCCACCCAAGGGAAAGACCCCACCATCTGAAACCCCCTTACAGTGCCAGCTTCCCTTTTTTTGAAAAGCCCCGCGAGAACATAGATTGTGCATCGACTTCGACAGCTTTTTTGGCATCTGAATTCCCAAACAGAACCCCCCTTTCCGGATCAGAATAAACTCCTTTTACAGCAAATCAAACCGGCTAAGTAATTTACTAGGTTGATCTCAGTTTAAAGGGGTATTACCAGATTCCTTTAAAAAAGAATTAACCATGGTTAGCTTTCAGCACGCCTGAGGACACTATGAGTTCAACGTTTTTTTCCATTCGGGTTAAGTAAAAGCTCCCCCTCGTCTTTACCCCTATGATGAAAAATTATTGAAACCCCCACAGCATCCAGACATTATCCTTCATGTAGACATCCTGTCGCAACTGGGAAAATTTGAAGAGCATGTAGAAAACCCGGGATCTTTTGTTCCGCCTCAGAGAAACTGGATTGCGGCTAGAAACAAAGGGAAATGTCAGATAGGATTCCAAGAATTTGGGCTTTTTAAAGGGCATAAGATATCTCATGGACCCATAACTCCCCAAGAGGGAAATGTGGACAAAATCCAATAGCACCTCGTCCAAAAACCCAAAAAGGATTAAGATCATTTGTATCCTTATGGGGATTCTATCAAAAATACATCCCGGACTTCATACTCCCGTCAGCACCTTTAACGGGTCTTAAAACCCAAAAAAGGGGGAAAACCCGAGAAAGTCACTTGGTCCCTGACTTTGGAGAGCTTTTCCCCAGCACAAAGCAGGCATTAAAAACTCATCCATTTTTACACCCCCAGAACCTCGACCAACCATTCGTGCTGCGCACCAGGCCCCGTAACATAAATTGGGGGAAAAGCTGTTGCAGAGAAAGGGGGAAAGTAACTCAGGGGCTATTCCCTGTAGCCTATGCTAGCAGGGAAATTTAATGCGCAAAAAAATTTTCAGTACTATCGGAGAGAGTGTCTTGCGCCCCGTATGAGTGGGACAGAAAATTTCCCAAACATAAACCCATATGGCAAAAAATTTTTTGTGCCAAAGTGACCATCAACCACTCTTTTTTTTCTCGCAGCATCTAAGACCCTGAAAGCCCGACTTTGAGTTTGGGCGCTGCTTCTTCAACCTTACTCGTTCCGGGTTGGGGTATGTTCCTTTGGGAAAAAGAAAGTGGGAAACGGACTTCCTGAGTTTGACAACCCTTTCCCCGATGAACCAGTCAAACAGATGCAGAAGAGAATACAGGGAAGGAAAAATTTAAACAAACTTGATAAATGAAAATGTTTTAAAAAATATTTCCCCTACCATAGAAAAATTGGAGTGGGGCCCTGTGGCATAAAAGCACCAAAATTTTTCATTTATCAAAAAATTTCCGCAAAAGAGGAACAACATTAAAAAAAATTGACTTCCCCAAACGCAATTGGGATTGGGACGAAAAACTTAACATCGAAACTGAACTGAACAAGTGAAATGACGTGGATTCTTAAAAGGGATTTCATCAGACCAAGCCCAAAAAATCATTGGTTTGGAAAACCACCTGACCCGCCTTCCGCCAGTGGCATAATTAAAAATAAAATCCCTATTTCATCAAAATGTTGAAAGCGCCACTTTTGTCTAAACCGCCCGGGACGGATTGAGAAGATTGTGTAAACCAAAAAATTAAATGGCCAAACAAAAGTCTGGATCCGGGGTACGTTTGTTACCCTTGATTAGACTAAAAAACCCATGTCCCAAATTCAGTAACGAAAACCCATGTTTGTGATGCCCAATTAAAATGATGTTTAAATTATTAAAACCTCAAAAATGTAAATGCCGACTGTAGATTCTAATACTCAAAGCCATTCCCGGGCAAATATTCTCTTCGATGAAACTCCCAAATCTTTTAGATTCTTAAAGATTTTTATTTATTTTATAAGTGCATTACACTATTCATTCTATTCAAAACACTGTGAGAAGTGATGATCGAAAGCAATCTTGTGCTTTTTCCCCAGAAACATTGTAAAGATGCTATCACTGTCTACAGCTGAAATGACAGTTCGTGTACTAGAACAAGTGCCTTGTTCTAAAACGTTTATCTATGCCTATTTACGATCGGGAAAAGCTGAAAGTGAAATCAATCTTTCCTTTTTTCCCTTTCTCTATAGAATTAAAAGGGTTTGGCGAAATAAATATTTATTTTTTGTGTAAAATTTTTTTAGAAAGAGCCTTAAGAACGGGCAATACAGGGAAAAAGGGTTGTGCTTCGCGGAACACCTCACGCGAAGTGAACTTAACTCATTACTCAACCCACTCATCACCACACAACAAAAACCACTCAACATCACAACAACAACAGGTAATGGAAAGAGCTATTAGACACAAGAAGAGAAGTAGTTAATTGGGAAAACACAGAAAATTTTTATACACATTGTGAACACCATGGAGTAGAAAAAATTTTTATAAATGTATGTCATTTATTTACATCCCTCTTTGACACCTTCTCACTCTTGTCATTGTCTCACTGTACACGCCCACTGCCCCCGGGTCAAATGAAGATTTACATACAGCAGGAACAAGTTATACCAGCGTACACAGTGTAATAACTCTGACCCCCCCAAAATTTAAACCCCAACACTAGCTTAGAAAAAAAAAAGGGGGGGAAAGGGGAACTAGTTCCTACTTCAGGAATTTAGGTTCTTTTACCTATTTGGGTTAAAAGATTGTATTGGTAGATTGTATATATTTAGGCGAATACTCATCAGTGATCTTGGGGGCCCATACCACAAACCCCCCAACACATCAGCAAACTAACCACCTAAATCAGACCTGAGAGAGGGGAAACCGAGAGAAGGAGATGAACCACAAGTGAGATGGAGGATGACTTCGCTATGAGCAGAGCAGGGGAGGCCCTTTAGTGGAGCTATACGGGCAACCTGACGTGGATCCATCATTTAAAGGACCCTTGGGTTACCTAATCTTCCAGTCACCAGGTTACTTTTACTTGGAAAACACCACCCCAATCTCAGGAAAATAATGGGTTTAAAAGTTGATGCAACACTATCATACTTATTATTACAACATCAAAATGTTTACTATGTTTTCACACTGGGTTTACATCTCATATATTGATGCTGTTTTGATGTCTGGGACAATGGTCCCAAAGTGCAACTGTTCTATTACTTTGTGTAATCACAATAGAGATGTATTACTGACCAGAAGGCTCAGGCCAGTCAATAAATGATTAACATGAATTGACCTTCTGTTAATTGTCAAGTTCAAACCTATCTGTCAACAACTTCTTTGTACATCATGTTGTCAAAATCTAATGTGATTGATTATGTGTTTGATTGTTAAAAAGATAATTAACTCATAATGACTTACTAAAATGGGGAAATAAAAGACTCTATACCTATCAACTGCTCAAACATCCATGTTTTCTTCATCTAAATCAGGCTGAGAAAAATTCTCCTGACTTTCCTCAGATTTGATAAACTAAAAGGGGCTCCAGAGCTAAAGAATCATTGGAGAAGGGGCAGATTCCCAATTAGTAAATTACCATTCTTACCAGGGCCATAATCTATATCTCCTAGACAATACTTAACAAAACGAGGCCTGCAGATAACTCAAGGTTCATATTCTGGGGTTATTGAAGATAGAAGAGGATGGGCTCTACATCTTTTGTTAGAGATGGGGCATGCACTACAGTGATCTCCCACTCCCTTCAAAAATATATGACATATACCTCAGAGTAAAAGCAAACGCACAACGTCCACTGCATAGAGAAATTAAGAAGGTAAAGGGCAGCAGTTTAGAAAGAGAAAAGTCGTGGATGGGTCAAACCGAAGACATTTTTCACTTGAGGACTTATAACCTGGCGAAGAGTGCCAACATAGTTCTGTACGTCCTTTTCAGTTTCAATCCAACTAGACAGGAAATGCAGACACGAAAATCCAGCTGCTGTGGAGGTGGAAGTACAGGCTCTGATCTTCGAGAATTCGGCAGAGGGTGATTTGCACCGATGGGTCGGTCGTTCAACGAGTGAGAAGTTCATAGGCCTTTACGGCTCAGGCCGGAGGGAGAATTGTGAAGCAAGAGTGGTGCTGTCGCTTTGACCACAAGTAGCCTGACGATGGGAGTCATGGCAGTAAGTAAAGCAATAATATGGCTCGGGATACAGACATTCACTAGGGCATGTTTCCTTAGCGACTCAATGAGTATGCTCAGGAAGATAGAGATGGGTTGGGTCAGAAGAGAGTGGTTGCTGTCTCTGGAGCGGTCTCGGCTAGCAAAGATTAGTTTCATTTTCATGTCAGGGCATGCAGGTGTACAAGGAAATGAGCAAGCTGACAGGCTTGCAGGTAAGACTACTGTGGAAGGCGGACGAGCCATGGACCAGGCAGACATACTGAATGCTCTAGGAGAAGTAAGTCGTTTACGAGAACCAAGAGACAACAGTAAATCTATAACCATGGTCAGGCTGCGAGAACAGCAATTTAAAAGAAGTGTGGTCAAACAAGAACAATATGCAGGAAGCCAAAGAAGATTAATAAACAACACAGAATGGTGTCGTCAGTAGCTACACGATGCGGGATGTGCTGAGGAGTTGATCGGAGCATTTATGGACTGAATGTTAGGTAACTAACTAATTAAGGTAACAGTCAACTTCACGCTTGCTTTTGCCGTCTTGTCATGAGTGGAAAACAAATATTGAAACTCTCGTCTATACCTGGAACTCATTTTAAAATACAAGAAGATATTAACGCTTGAATTGATGTTCTCCAATAGAAACGCGAATGACCACATGACGTAAAACATGTTGTAGTAAGTTCCACCATTACTGAACTCTGGAACCAACGCAGTAGTTACAGCAAGTAGAGTTGCAGGGGCGTAGCATATGATTAAAATACTAGCCACAAGAATCACTGTCACCATTGTGGCTCTATCTCGACTTGACAAAGATGCCGACTTTTCATTCTGGACAGAAGCGGCTTGACGCCACTTTTGTTTTTGCTTTAATGTCATGATTAGGATCGAGGTAAAAACCACAACTGCCAGAAATGAAAGCAGTCCGACAAATGCATGTATAAACTGTATAATAACATATAAGTCTATGTTTATGTTGGACATTACTATCCCTAGAAGCGTTCGGTTGCGTTCAGGATAGTACTGCCACCCGAGCTGTATCGTTATATATAATGGTGTAGTACATACTAGCACAATTGCACATATTATAAACATCACAATTACCCGTTGTCCGTGTAGTAATCATCTGTCTGATGTGTAAAGGAAAAACCACACATAGACATCTCTCCGCTGTGATGTAGACAGTAATGAGGCATGTGATTCTGGCAAACATCTCTCGGGGCACACCGCTAGTTATATACTGGACATCCGTGTATATCATCGGCAGATCCAGATTCTCAGAAAGCGGGTTTAAATAGAAATTAAGCAGTTGTTGCATAATAAGACAGCACAGATCCGACACTGCCATGGCAAAGAAACTTATGTTGGTTGTTGAGTCGAGTCCTTGTCTGTAAAATATCACCATGTTTATCACATTACTTATTGTACCGAAAAAACTGACAAGCCCGCTAAGGAAAATAAAATTAACGAGTGAAAAGATATACATTTGCGTGTCATCAACTATGAATGGCACATACATGAGTTCTGTACTATCATCCTTGTCAAGTGAATTATTGGTTATTTCTTCTATGATAGTCGTGTCCATTGTCATTTTCTGTGTAAATTGCTTCTGTTGGCTGCTATAATTCTGTCTATCCAGAAACCGTTCTTGGGCTTTCCCCTGTTATGCAAACAATAAATCAATGTTAATTTGATGACCAAAACTAAACATTACATTCAAAATTCAAGATTGGTGACTCAGCCATGTGCACATGTGGTTTGGCGTCGCAGACAGCAGAGCACATACTCCAGGACTGCCCAAATTACAACATATCCAAGAGAACATTCTGGCCTAGAGAGACTACAGTGGAAGATAAACTCTGTGGAGCACTGATTGAACTAAAAAAAGACTGTTAGATTCATACAAGAGACAACATTGCAGTTATAGACAGATTTCAAGCGCACGAAAGAAGAAAAAGAAGACTAAACATTACAAAACAGAAAAATTTGTATGAGACCACAAAGTTTAGATTCAGTGTATATTCATTATATTATCATTACTCAATATGGTTACCACTATAATGACAACACGCATGTCCCGAGGAAACAACAGATGTCACCATTAACGAGATATTGATGTTAGCACGAAATCATTGATAAGTCATAGTTTGGATTTCGCATCGCCGAGAATCTTTGCAATTGGCAGGCCCTCAAGTCGACCCAGCCTAAATTGAGTACAAGAACATGTCTTGTTAAGTAAACCGTGTACAATAACTTGAACAAGAACATGTCTTGTTAATTAAACCGTGAACAATAACATGAACAAGAACATGTCTTGTTAATTAAACCGTGTACAATAACTTGAACAAGAACATGTCTTTTTAAGTAAACCGTGTACATTAACTTGAACAAGAACATATCTTGTTAAGTCAACCGTGTACAATAACGTGAACAAGAACATGTCTTGTTAAGTAAACCGTGTACAATAACTTGAACAAGAACATGTCTTTTTAATTAAACCGTGTACAATAACGTGAACAAGAACATGTCTTGTTAATTAAACCGTGTACAATAACTTGAACAAGAACATGTCTTGTTAAGTCAACCGTGTACAATAACTTGAACAAGAACATGTCTTGTTAAGTCAACCGTGTACAATAACTTGAACAAGAACGTGACTTGTTAAGTCAACCGTGTACAATAATAGAAAAAGATCAGATTCTACATGTATGGACAGATTATGTGAAAGACCTGTATAATGATAACAGAGAGGAACAGTATGCTATTAGATTTAATAATGAAGGACCAGAAATTTTAAAGATGGAGGTTCAAAATGTTCTTAAGCATATGAAAGCTGGCAAGGCCCCCGGTGCAGATAACATCACAACAGAAATGATTAAAGCTTTAGAAGAATTTGGTTTAGAGCAAGTCACTAGACTGCTGAACACATTATATGATACTGGAGATATACATTCTGAATTATGTAATTCTGTATTTATTGCAATCCCAAAGAAATCAGGAACCTTAGAATGTGATCAACATAGAACAATTAGTATAATGAGTCACATCACAAAGATTTTGTTACGAATTATCATGCAAAGAGTGAGGAAGAAAATACAACCTGAAATAGGGGAAGAACAATGTGGGTTTGTAGAAGGAAAGGGTACAGTAAATGCTGTGTATATGCTGCGAACAGTTATTGAACGTGCTTTAGAAGTAAACAAGGATATACATCTTTGCTTTATTGACTACACAAAGGCTTTTGATAGAGTTAGACATGTCAACATTGTGGATATGCTTGCAGATCTACAAATTGATGGGAAAGACATTAGACTTATAAAAAACATATATTGGAAACAACAAGCTGCCATAAGGATTGATAATGAAGTAGGACAATATCAACCTATTAAGAGAGGTGTTAGGCAGGGATGTGTAATGTCTCCAGATCTTTTTTCCCTATACAGTGAAAATATTTTCAGAAATGTAGAAGACCTAAATGGAATCAGCATTGGAGGACGAAACATAAATAACATTAGATATGCAGATGATACAGTATTGATTGCAGACAATGCACAGGATCTGCAACAATTAGTAGACGCTGTTGTTGTACACAGTGAGCAGCTGGGGTTGGAATTAAATTGTAGGAAGACACAGGTTATGGTCGTCACTAGGAAGAACGAAGCTACCACAATGTAATATACAAGTAAATGGGAATATTCTTCAACAAGTGAATCGGTTCAATTATCTCGGAACAGTCATAA
This sequence comes from Cepaea nemoralis, assembly GCA_014155875.1. Lineage (NCBI taxonomy): Eukaryota > Metazoa > Mollusca > Gastropoda > Stylommatophora > Helicidae > Cepaea > Cepaea nemoralis. The sequence goes on from JACEFZ010000411.1 coordinate 10,118, forward strand.
CATCTGATGGCAGATGCCTTGAAGAGATTAGAACAAGAATCGCCATTGCGAAAGTAGCCTTTAGCAAGATGAAAAACATTCTGACCAATAAAATGATGTCAATTGAAACGAGAAAAAGAGTGTTGAGGGGATACATAGAGCCTGTTCTTTTGTATGGATGTGAAACTTGGACAATGTGCAGTCAAGCTGAAAAACATCTGATGGCTGCAGAAATGTGGTTTCTGAGGAAAATGCAAAGAATACCATGGACAGATAGAAAAACCAATGACCAAGTACTACAAGAGACAAATGAAAATCGTAGATTGATTAGAGAAATTCGACGTAGACAGTCAAAATTTTTTGGACATGTTATGAGAAGAAATGGACTGGAGAACTTAGTGACAGCTGGCAAGATCGAAGGGAACAGACCAAGAGGAAGACCGAGAGGAAAATACCTGGATGGCTTGGCCACATGGCATGGACGAGACAGGAACACTGAGCTGATCCACGACTCTGGTGATCGAGTGAAATGGCGAATTATGACCACCCACGCTTTCCGGCATGGCACATGATTGATTGATTGATTGTACAATAACTTGAACAAGAACATGTCTTGTTAAGTCAACCGTGTACAATAACGGCAACAAGAATATGTCTTGTTAAGTCAACCGTGTACAATAACGTGAACAAGAACATGTCTTGTTAAGTCAACCGTGTACAATAACGTCAAGTAATGCAGCTCCACATTACGGAAAACATCGGACGTTGCCGCGACTAGCCCTCATCAGCAAAATAAAATATACACCGCTCAACATATAAACGCGAGGCGGACACTTCCGTGCCCTCAATAAGGTATAAAAATCAAATGAGAAGTATGAATAGATTAAAGAAATGAGAATCGTGAAAAGAAATATAAACAAAGGTGCTTCTTATCTCAAAATCCAAGGGTGTGAAACTGACATGACTCTGACGTTGGTTGTCTTATACAGACCGACGTGAGAGTCTGTGGTGTAACAGGAACCAGGGTAAGGAATGAGAATGGTCCGGTGAACCTTCCATGTAAATGCGTGGACGTGGTACATAGTGGCGGGGAGGAAAGTAAGGCGGAAAGAAGAGGACGCAAGGGAGAAAAGATGATGGACAGAGAGAGAATACTACAAAGACGTGCCCAGGTGGATGACCATACAATGCATGAGTTTGTGCCCGTAATGAGTTGGCCATAGTAGGCGAATGTCATAGGTCAATGAAGTTTAATTGTGATAATGATGAAACACATTCTCGGTGCTTGATTTATATGTGTACTAAGGCGTGAATGGACAGATGAATGTAAGTGTATAACATACACAATCACCAACAAACACCCACAGAACCATATATACAGGCTATATATATATATATATATATATTCAGATACACCTTGCCGTCTTGACAGACGATAGTTTGTTACGAGGGGAAGTCAATACGTAAGTCACAAATGGCTGTAGAAAAATAATTAAATATGATAACAACTTGAAACCAGTTTATTTTTATACATACATTGTCCCTTTATTTCTCAACATAATTTCCATCATCATTAATGCACTTAGTTAGTTAGTTAGTCGCAGTTCCAACTTCACAGCAACGGGTCGTCCCCATTATGCTCCGTTCCTGTGCCAGTGAATATCATACAAAACGCTCCCCACCGCCCAATGTGAAAAGTGGAAAAGACAGGAGTCTCGACAAACAACAGCCCGCACAGATGCACTATGCATAATGCCGCCGCCAGAATGTCAACACAATAGTCCCCCACAAAACACCCAGTTCATTTCTGATGGAATCTGCAGCCATTTTCCCATCTGGATGTTTCCTAGATGTTCACCCACACAGTCCACGAAAATACAGTTCATCGTCGATGGCAGTGGCAGTCAACCAGAAGCCCAGCAGCCACGCATTTCTGCATAAGGCAAAAACCGGTCAACTCTGGGACATAGCCATCTGCTATCACTCCGAACATGCAGTCATGTTACAAAAAACCTCGGGCAGATTCAAAAGCACTTCACACGAAACTCACAGCTCACAGTGTAGCGCCACGCACTCACTCAGTAGCAGGGCGACGGAACCATCAAGCCTCCTTAGTCGCCTCTTACGACATGCGGGGTAGGCTGCAGTGTTGCTATTCTGTGCTTCCCTTATGGGCCCCGGCAACACACGGGAGATTTTTTGCGCTTATCCCATCGTTTTATCAGTCTTCCCAAACCGGCTGCATAGAACTGCGTGCTCTATTTTCTTAACCGCGTTTTCACTTCACATTCAACTTCAGCGTCATTCGCGAAATGTCTCCGGCCTAGGTGGGTTTTCAGTGGACCAAAGAGGTGGAAATCGCTAGGGGATAAGTCGGGGCTGTAAGGTGGATGTTCCAGAAATTCCCACCTTAGTTGATTAATTTTCTCCTGAGTTAATAGAGCCGTATGCGGTCTGGCATTGTCATGAAGAAGCAACACTCCTCTAGTCAGCAGGCCTGGAAATTTTAAACGATCAAGCATTATGCTGTATGCTGAACCATGTGAGCACCCTATTGCAGTTGCTACAGAGTCTATCGTTACTCGCCTGCCAACTCTAATCATCATCTCCTCCACCCGTTGCACGGATGCTTCTGTTGCAATCTCAACAGGACGACCAGATCGGATCTTTTCAACAATGTTAGAGCGGCCTTGAGAAAATGTTTCTACCCAGCTATGGCCGCTTTTCGAGACAAACATTTGTCAGCATAAACAGGAAGCATTGCCTTATGAATATCCTTTGCAGGCAGTCCTTTTACCCACAAAGGATTCAAAACAGCACGTCGCTCTTTGGTTGTACACTCCGTAAGTACAGTCGCCATTTTGTTTACACGCTGCGCATGCGCATGAGAATCCTAAGCCACCAGACGAACGGGAATATAAAGTTCGATGTTTCTGGCACCTAATGACACCTATAGAAAACTCCAACTACATTTACCTGCCATCCCACAGAACTGTGTGATTTATTTATTGACTCTTCCTCGTACATTGTGCATACTATCTACACCCCATCGCGGTAGCGAAAGTGACTGATAAGGCCAATTCGCGCTGTAAATGTTTTTCCACAGTGGATACATATGAACACATGGTCATTTCTTACGTCTCATACATTCCGCGTTTGACCTATCTGTAAAAATTTTCTCCTTTGTCTTTATTCCATTTCTGATATGTGCCCTCCATGCAACACCTTCAGCTCCAAATGTGCATTATTAATGCCTGTATCAGTCATGTCCCGCTTACACACATCTTTGTATCGTAGTACAACCCATCTGTAATTCACCAAAATCATGTGTCCTTTGGTATTCTACCATCATCCATCCTCCTAACGTGTCCTATCCATATAAGTCTACGAAGACTGAGCATGGAACAAACCGTCACACAACCTGATCTTTCCAATTTTCAGTATTTGTGATTTTGTCTTGCCACTTAATACCAAGTGTTCTTCGCAGACACTGCAAATGAAAGCTGTTTAAGCCTTTCTTTTGGTGTGAGTAAGTTGTCTAGGCTTCCCTGCCATAAAGAAGAATACTAAGGACACAGGCTTGATACACTTGGACTTTTGTTTTGGCAGTAAGCTTTCTGTTCTTCCAGACTCTATTTGTTCATTGTTGTTGCTGTCGTACCAATCCTGATGTTGATTTCCTGATCTAGGGATAATTTGCTATTTACCTCTGATCTTAGTAATGTAAAATGGTCTACTATCTCCAGTTCGGTGTCGTCAATAAAGATTGATGGAACCCATGTGCACCTTGTGACACAATCTGTGTCTTCTCTTTGCTAATTGTTAAACCAAAATCGGAACAAGCATTGGCGAATGCAGATTGTAGACGTTGTAATTCTTCCTCAGAGTGCGTCGTAATTGCAGCATCATCTGCAAATAGCAACTCTCTGATCAGTACCCTCCTAATTTTGGTCTTGGCCTTCAATCTCTGAGTATTGTAGAGTCCACTATCTGAGCGAGAGTGTATGTACGAGGGCGAGTCAATAGGTAAGTCACACATACTGTGGGATGGCAGGTAAATGTAGTTGATGATTTCTACAGGTGTCATTAGGTGACAGCAACATCGAGCTACATATTCCCTTTCGTCAAGTGGCGCCAGATGTCTCATGCGCATGCGCAGCGCATAAACAAAATGGCGACTGTACTTACGGAGTTTACAACCAAAGAGCAACGTGCTGTTTACGTTTTGTGTGTGTGTGTGTGGGCGAAAGGACTGCCTGCAAACGACATTCATAAGGAAATGCTTCCCGTTTATGCTGAGTACCAGCCCGAATCAAAGCGTGCTTCAATGCAATGGAAACATCCTTCTTTGCCATCTGTCCAAACATTCAAGGTTACGCCATCAGCAGGGAAGGTTATGCTGACAGTGTTCTGGGATTGTCAAGGAGTGCTTTTAACCAAGAAGAAAGGTGACAATGTGAATTATGTATTGTACTGTGAAGTTCTATCGATGCTTCATGATGCAATTCGAGAAAACATCCAGGACTGCAGACTAGTGCTACTACTTCATGACAATGCCAGACCACATACGGCTCGATTAATTCAGGAGAAAATTAAGCAACTAAGGTGGGAATCTGGAACATCCATCTTACAGCCCCGATTAATCTATAACAGAGCGTCAGCCCCTAGCGATTTTCACCTTTTTGGTCCACTGAAAACCAACCTTGGCGGGAGACATTTCGCGAATAACCCCGAAGTTGAATCTGAAGTGAAAACGTGGTTTAGAAAATAAAGCACACAGTTCTATGCAGCCGTTGTGGTTTGGGAGGACTGATAAAACGATGGGAAAAGTGCATCAATGTTGGTGGAAATTATGTTGGGAAATTAAGGGACAATGTATGTATAAAAATATACTGGTTTTAAGGTCTTATCATATTTAGTTATTTTTCTACATCCATTTGTGACTTACTTATTGACAGTTTATTGATGAACTGTGGATGATTATGTTCATTCATTCCATTTTTCTTGCATTTATCGCAATAAGAATATCATATCAATGGTAGACCGCTTCTGTCTGAAGCCACACTTTGATTCGGGGCAGAACAATTCTGGCAAATACTTTCCCAACAGTACACAGACGTGAGATACCCCTATATTTGTTACAGTCGCTCCGAACTTGTACAATGTTATGATGCTTGAGTCTTTGAAATCCTGTGGGACTTGTCCTTCTCGCCAGCATAGCTCCATTAGCGGGTGGACCTGTAGGGTGAGTATGTCTTGCCCAATCCTGATAACCTCTATTGGAATCCCATCGTTACCTGGAACCTTGCCAGATGCAAGTTCATTTATAGCACACTTAACTTCTGTTATGGTGGGAAGTGTGTCCAGGTGGTCAAGAGTTACCGGGGCCTCTATGGCGTTGAGGGCATCATCCGCTAGTTTGGTCTCACTTGAGTAAAGCTCCAAATAGTGCTCTACCCATCTATCCATCTGCTGTTTCTTATCAGTGATGATTTCTCCAGTCAAGGTTTTCAGTGGTGCACTTCTTTTGATCATTGGACCACAGGCTTTCTTTATCCCTTCATACATGCTTCTGATGTTTCGATTATCACTTGCATTTTAAATAGACTCTCATAACTTGATCCAATAGTCATTTGCACACTGCCTGGCAGACTTTTCCACATCCTTCCTAGCTTGCTTTAGCTCACTCAGAGTGTTACTGACACTTATTGACATGGTACCTGACCACGATTAAAGTTTTAATTAGCGATTACTGCCGGCCCATATGCCTGCTTGTCTGCTTGCCTACCTACCCTCTATCTGTTTTGTCTTGTAACGTTTTATTTTGTGACATACAACATCCCTTATCGACCATTTTTCCATTGAGTGTTATGTGCAAGTAAATTAATGCCCGACATTTATAGCTTGATTGACTTCAACTGGAGTTTAATCATGTCATGTTCTACCTATCCAATGACATTACTGAAGACTGCAGTAGCTAACATTGTAGTAGCTGACATATGTAATTAATTGCCGCATTCATGAATTCGAACTCCAGTATTTAACTGAGTCCAGTGTTCTAATGTTCCACATGCATCCATTATAGACGAACAATTACAGCGCGAATTGATCTGATGAGTCACATTCGCTACCGCCATGGGTGTAGTTATCATCATCATCATCATCATCATAAATCATCATCATCATCATCATCATCATCATCATCATCATCATCATCATCATCACCATCTTCCACTTCTGCCGTCAAGCGTCGTGGGGAGGAATAATTTGCGTTCCAGCATCCGGTGGGCGGCACTGGATAGTGTCATTCCGTGTGGTTGTACAATGTCTTTGATGTCGTGATTCCAGTTTTTTTTCCTGGATGCCCTCTTGGTCTGGTCGCAGAATATCTTTGTTGTAAGGCCAGTGATGGTAATTGTTGGTGTTGCATTCTAACGACATGGCCAAACCACTTGATTTTCTGTCTTTTAATAAATATGGCACAAGGTGTTGACCCCACTGTCTGTCTTCTTCTTTTTCTTCTTTTCGTTCATCCGGAGTGTTTTTTCAGATGTCTGTCTGTCTGATAACAGCATTTCTTACTCGGTCTCGGATTGTTAAGTTGGCAGCTTTCCTAAGGCATCTGATCTCGCAGTTATGCCTTTTAAAAAACAATGCAACAAACTATCGTCTGTCAAGACGGCAAGGTGCCAGTTAGTATTTTAACATCTAGCAACATAGTACAAACGTTTGCGAAGTGTTGGACTGGATAAATATTTGTGTTATTTGCAGAAATATGTAATTGTTTTCACCAGATATCACATTGATTGAATGTTAGCAGCATTACGGACTGAAAAAAATGTTGGAGCGTTAATTTTACCCGTTAAACTCCTGTCTTTAGCGGATAAGCTTCATTAAATGAAAGCAACACGTAAGTTGTTTTACGAAACGTAATTCAGGAAATTACACCAAACTTGAGTAATTTCTCGTTGTAATGACACCACACTGAAGAAATATCTCGTTGTAATTACACCAAACTGAACCAATATCTCGACACTTGTGGAGCATATGACAACTACTGGAAACGATAATTGAATGCTGTTAATGGTATGGAGTTGTATCCATGTCACACACTCATTTAATTGCTCGCCCGTTTTTGACATGTCTGGCTATTGTTAGATGCAATTACACTACCTAGGCAATGTTAGATAAAATCATTTCTGCATCTAGCAGTTATGTGTCTGTGTGTATGTATTTGTTATACAAGCCATGTGAAGAGGGGAAAGAACTTATACAACAACTAAGTTTAAAAGCGAAAGATCACACTGAATGTAACAACCCTCAGTTTGGAAAGCGACGGGTCGAGGCGCCGAACACTTGCCAGACAAGTCCAAAGACATTACCACCGCACCGTATCCACTTTGCTAGCCCGCCCGTTTAATTTAAGATATACTTTGAGTATCTGTTCTTGTTATTGCTGGTTCCTATTTACGCTCATTTGAGATTGCGTTTCTGTCTTGGTCGTCTGCTTCAGTTACTTGTGTCAATGCGTTACATCATGTGATGATAATTAACATATTTTTGTTTGAAAAAACACAAAAGTCCTTGCCTATCAAGCCTGTGTCCTTAGTACTCTTCTTTATGGCAGAGAAACCTGGACAACTTACTCACACCAAGAGAAACGTTTAAACAGGTTTCACATGCGGTGTCTGCGAAGAATTCTTGGTATTAAGTGGCAAGACAAAATCACAAATACTGAAGTATTGGAAAGATCAGCTCTTGTGACTGTTTATTCCATGCTCAGTCTTCGTAGACTTAGATGGATAGGACATATTAGGAGGATGGATGATGGTAGAATACCAAAGGACATCTTTTTTGGTGAATTACAGATGGGTAAGAGATCTTAGGGTCGGCCTCTACTACGATACAAAGACGCCCGTGTGTTTCCGAGGCCCATACGGAGGAGCAAAGAATAATAACACTGTTGCCTACCATGCACGTCGTAGGAGGCGACTAAGGAGGATATGGTTCCGTCGCCCTGCTACTGAGCCAGTGCGTGGAGCGACACTGCGAGCTGTGAGTATCGCGTGGAATTCTTTTACATCTGTCCGCGGTTGTTTGTAGCGTGAACTGCATGTTCTGAACGATGGCGGCCGGCTGTTGCTGGATTGACTGGTTTGCCTTTTTGGCTAACGAGTGCATTTTTCAGGAGACTCCTGGGATTCGCCGCTGGAGCTGCGGAGTTCGTGCTTTGTAAGGTGTTTTCAGCGGGTCGTCCTGCGGATAGAGACCGAGCCATATGAGATAAAACCCGGGCCAATGAAGTCTTTCTGGTGACTGCTGTTTCCATCGACAATGAACTGTATTTTTCGTGGGGGACTTTTGTGTTGGCATTCTGGCAGCGGCATTATGCACAGTGTACCTGTGCGGGCTGTTGCCTTGCCGATACACCTGTCTATTCAATTGTTCACATTGGGCAGTGAGGAGCATTTTGTGTGGTATTCACTGGCACAGGAATGGAGCAATATGGGAACGACCCGATGCCGTGAAGTTGGAACCACGACTAACTAACTAACTAACTAACTAACTAACTAACTAACTAACTACGATACAAAGATGTATGTAAGCGGGACATGGTTGATACAGGTATTGATAATGCACATTGGGAGCAAGTCACCGCTGAACGTGTTGCATCGAGGGCAAACATCAGAAATGGAATAAAGACAAAGGAGAAAATTATTGCAGATAAGTCACACACCGAGCGTGTGAGACGTAAGATGGTGCATGATGGTGGAAATGACCACGTGTTCATATGTACCCACTGTGAACGGACATTTACAGCGCGAATTGGCCTTATCAGTCACATTCGCTACCGCCATAGGTAAAAGTTATTATGCCTTTTTAAAGCACAAATTATCGTCTGTCAAGACGGCAAGGTGCCAATGTATGTATGTGTATGTATGTATGTGTTTGCAAATATTTTAATGTTTCGAATCCCAGTAGGGTAACTTTAGAATTCAATGTTTAATTATGATTAGTACACATTCTAATCTCTACTTCTGCGTCTGTGGGGGGGGGGGGGGGGGGGGTGAACCTGATAAATACATCAGAACAGGGTGAAGAGCTATAAATACAGATTTCAGCATATCAATCGGTAAGTATCCACTACTGTAAATATCATTCAGCATTTCGGTTAATATTTCAACTCCAAATTCTCCCAGTACTTCTTATTCTTCTATTGTGATTCTATGGTGTAATGCCTATATAGTATCAGCCCAAAGTTTATAGAAAATGAACACTCAAAATGTGATGTGTTCAATGTCACATCGATCGCCTTTAGTTTCCGGGAACCCATTTTAGCCGGGGTGGCTCTAGGAGCCCAGATCTATTTTTAACAAATAATATTTAGGTAGGTTTGCCACAATGGACACCAGACCGGCATGTAGCGCTCTTGTCACTGCGTTACCGCGGCTTCCTGTATATAGGCTAGATATACATCCTTGATACGTTATGTTCACACCCAGTCTTTATTGTGCAAAAAGCGCCATACTTGCATGTTTGGGTAGTACTCCACTGGTGTTATATTTTATTGGTGATTCCGTGAAAACGTGTTTAATTCTATTATCTTTGTCTTTACCATGTGGAAGTGTAACCCTAATTGTGTTAACCTCCATTCAATGTGTTGAGTTTATCCTGCATCTGAATGTGCACGTAAGACAGGAGAACAATGACATCAGCGAAGACCGGAACATCGAGCCTCTGTGTCAGAAAGGTCTATTGCATGCGTCTTCTGCTTACCTGCGAGGTTTGGCTGAACGCCTCTAAGTCAAGTCCCAAAGGTTTAGGGTCTGGCCACAGCTCGCCTCCTGCTCGTGGGAGCGAGGTCTCGGAGGTTTGACGATGAGCCGTCAGCGACTACAGCCGACTTTGTTCCAGACGTACTGGTATCCTTTTCTCTGGATCAAACAAGGCAAGGCCGAGAGAGGGAACATGTCGTTTGGGCACCACATGTTCTCTGAAGCTCTGCCCAGGCATTGTGAGTTTTAATTTTGGTCAAATTCCAATCCACATACTTTGGTCTGTCAAGACTGCAAGGTGCCACTCAATGGGACGCATCTAATAAAGATAACTTATTAAATGATATATGTTTTCCCTGGGTTATTTCCTATACCTGGCCACATGCATTCATCGATTCCATAAGCTTACACGGAGAATTAGGCAAATATCAAAGAAACAAAGGATGTAGAAAAGTCGTTGGTGTTGGATTGGACATACGTTGGAAAACATCAGAATAATGTAAATAGAAATACCTTTGCTTGGTATCCACAGAGCAAAATAATTAGATTAAGACCTACAATCTTACGGAGAAGAGAAGTAGAATCAGAATATAATACCAGTGGAGGACATGGATAAAGCTTCGTAGAAAAGCCACGGATACGAGGGCAAGTAGTGAGTTGATTGAGGTCCTTTTCCACCATGGGGGATACGTGGTGAAAGAAGAAGTGGAAGTGCCCGATTGTCCTCAAGGTTTCCTACCGTAACACAAAGAAGTAATGATTATACACTTCTCATAGCAGAACAACACAACCATTGCCATTCCGGCAAAGTAATGTAACTTCTACTTCTGCGGGTTAAATTATATGTCTACACGTTACTGTTGCCAACAAAAATCATAGGTAGCCACCCTCTGACACGTTCAGTAATGGTACATGTCTGTGTGTCAAAACTATCACGTCTATGAATTGTATGTCTGAGTAGCACTCTACAGCAACACAACACCCTAATTTTCGATGTAATTGATATGCTGGGTATTCAGTTGAGGCAGTTACAATGTTGGCATGTTCAGCCCCGAACCGACATACTATGCTGCCCAGTAGTCAATTACATATGGCAATTGTCTGTTAATCAATGACATAATACCAGACAAATATATATGACATGTAATGTGAACATATATAATCACCGTACACGAATGATGTCCAATCATACTAAATATAACAAGCAGACTTGAATCCAGAACTCCATCAAACGAAATCTGTGGAGTTAAATAAACGTCTACACCCATAGGTCGGAAGATGATGATGATGATGATGATGATGATGATGATGATGATGATGATGATGATGATGATGATGATGAACAAGTCAAATGAGCTTACATTAATTAACCAGTGTTCATGGAGATGCAATGTCCCAATGGGACCACAATGTAGCGATGTTTGCATATATGTGTTTAATGTATGTGTCTCATTTTATTACGTGTACTACATGCCCGACTGAAATATATACCAGCAATATTAATGGACGGTAGAAGTGACGCGTAATTCAGTCACGAATAATCAATATTATATCCGAACCAGTGGCAACAGAGATATACAAGTATTTCACATAATATCAGCATTGGTTTAAGGAATTCTTGAAGATGATAATCTCAAGACATCAATGTCATATTTCAATCTACAGACTCACTAAGAAGAAATATTACTTGCGAAATAATCAATAAGAAGATATAGTTCATATACAATCATAATCTGTGTGAATATTTCTTGTAGGTGGCACACACCTGTAGTCCCATACTTGCAGTCGTGCTCAGTGACTTTATACGCCCTTCGCTGATATTTTAGTGAATATTATGATATTTGTGAATAATCCGTCAACTGAATGACTTGTCCCCGTCCACGAATCGCGCTGAAATGAACATCCGCGGGTAACAGTGTCCATCTATATAAAAGATAATAATACAAACCAGGCAACGATAGAGGTGTGTTATTACATCCATACATTGTTTGAGTAAACATATCTGAACAGTATGTATAGCAAGGTAATCAACCAAACATATGCTTCCATTTCAAGCAAGTCAAGACGGATGATGGCAGAAGAAGGCTGAGGTACACATTTTAAACGATGATTGCACAACCTCAAGCTTTCTCTGACTATTTCTCTAAGGTATCTTCTTTCTGGAGCACACATTTCCTTCATCCCCTGCTTATTTATCGTACGGGAAGGACGTGTTTGTGTGGTTTCTTCCTTGTGGATTATTTTTGTCTGTGTATCTTCATTTGTACACAATGGATGTCGCATGGTTATGATCACAATGATGCCGTTAAATTGTTGAAATTGTTTTAAAGTTGCCATATGTGCTGTGTTAGATATAAATGCTAATACTATTTTTATTCAGTACTATGGATGAACTATTCATGGATGAACCAAGCGTCATGTATAGCTTCATCTAGCCAATCACATCACTAGCATTTACAATGAGCGTGGGCTCTACACTGTTTTCGCGGTAGTGGAAATGTAATACTATGTAATTATGTCGGACAACGGTCAAGCTCTGTTTTGGAGATATCGGGAGAGAGAGAGGGCGCACGCACTGGTTTACGACCTTCGGTCACTAATAATTACTCGTTCAATAAAGAGCGAGCAGCGAGTAGCAAATTTAAAAAAAAAATGCCGAAGCGTTCCATCACTATCTCTGAAATCTATTAAATATGGCGAATTTATTCCAATTACATGTAATAATACAATACATTGCGAAGCTTTTCAAGCATGTCGTATTAAGTACCACCAGCGCGACCATATCA
>JACEFZ010000412.1:0-22360 GCA_014155875.1 Cepaea nemoralis
ATCATATAAATTTATTTTATTCATGTCTTCAAGTAAAATGTTTGAAGGGCCAGTTAAAACCCTTGTATCCTTTATATTTTGTTTATATGACGTCATGATATATCGCTTGTGTGAGCATATATTTTCATAATTCCCAGACTAAGGGGGGATAGCTAATTCGATCTTTTCCTATTTAGCTGCCGCTACTTCTTCCAGAGGGGGTTTAATAATTCAAGTCTGCGGTAGCTTCCATTCAACGGAAGTTCATTTTCTCAACTTTAGCGCATGAGTAAGAATAGCTGTCCACAGCAGTGTTAGTATTGACCACCCAGGTTGAAATTCTAGCCAATAGACTTCTGCATTTTCACTAACACTAGGCCTTAGCAAAACATGAACTGTCGAAGACATGAACTTACACAACACAATTTATGATGAGGGCGTGAACTTACACAAATCTTATGCTGAAGAAATGAATTTACAAAATATGAACTGTCAAAGACATGAACTTACCTACACACACAAATATTTTTTTTAATGACAATGTGGGGGACACTTCTGTATGACTTGCGGGATACATTTGTATTTTATAAGGGCTACTTATCTATGTGGTGAGGAGGCCGTGAAATCACAAGTGGACACCTTTGTGCGCGCAGTTGGGACAGTTTGTAAGAGTAAGTGGTAATTTGCCCGAGGCTGTCGACAAGTTGTAATAACAAGTGGAAATTTTGTGAGCCTATGTGGGGAAGTTGTTAGAGTCAGTGGGTAAGTTGATAGGGCGAGTCGATAATATGAGAGAGTCGGTGGACACGTTGTTGGGGAAAAGGGACAGTTGTTATGGTAAGTGTGTGAGTTGATAGGATAGGTCGACCGATTGTAATAGCAAGTGGACAAATTATTTGAGTCAGCGAGAAAGTTTGTAAGAACAAGTGGCCAAGTTGTGTTAACAAATGTTGGTACGTTTTTATAGGTTTGACCACGCTATTTCTTTACTTGACCAATATTTTTCCTATTTGGGTAACAAGTTGTTCCTATTTTTCATGAGTTTGGTTGAGAAATTTCTGTATTTGGCCGACATTGTTCGCGTTTGGTTGACATATTTCCCTACTTTTTATAAGTTTGGATGAGATATTTCGTTACGTGTACCATATTTTCCCCATTTGGTTAACACATTTGCCTACGTTTCATAAGTTTGGTTGCCATATTTATAAATTGGGTTGAGTTATTTCTGTATTTGGTCGACATTTTCCCCTCGTTTTTTATAAATGTGGTTAAGATGTTTCTGTATTTGGTCTAAGTTTACCCCATTTGGTTGACAAATTTTCCAACTTTTTATAAGTCTGGGCGAGATATTTCTCTCTTTGGGTGATATTTTTTCACATTTGGTTTTCAAATTTTCCTACTTGGTCAATATTTTATCCTGTTCGACTAACAAATTTTCCTAGTTTGGATACGTGTGGACGAGGTATTTCTGTATTTGGCCGACAATTTTCACTTTTGGGTACAGATTTTCCTACTTGACTTAGGTTTTTTTCACTTTGGCTAACAAAGTTTCCTAGTTTTCATAAGTTTGAGCGATGTATTTCGTTACTTGGTCATTATTTTTCCTCTTTGAGTAACACATGTCCCTAGTTGGTCAATATATTTCCCGTTTGGTTATCAATTTTCCTATTTTTTATATGTTTGGTTGAGATATTTCTGTATTTGGTCTAACTTTTTCTCATTTGGTTGAGAATTTTCCTTCTTTTTATAAGTCTGGCCGAGATATTCCTCTCTTTGGGTGATATTTTTTTTTTCATATTTGGCTCTCAAATTTCCCTACTTGGGTAATATTTTTATATGTTTGGTTGAGATATTTCTGTATTATGGCCTAACTTTTTCCTATTTGGCAAATAGTTCTCCTACTTTTATAAGTGCGGACGAGGTATTTCTGTATTTGGCCGACATTTTTTACATTTGGCTAATAGATTTTCCTACTTGACCTAGGTTTTTATTCTCGTTGGCTAACAAAGTTTCCTAGTTTCATAAGTTTGGTTGAGATGTTACTATATTTGGTCGAACTTTTTCTCATTTGGTTGAGAATTTTCATTCTTTTTATAAGTTTGGATGAGATATTTCTCTCTTTGGCTGATATTTTTTCACCTTTGGCTATCACATTTTCTTACTTGGTTAATACTTTCCTATCTGGCTAACAACCTTTCCTTGTTTGCATACGTGTGGCCGAATTATTTCTGCATTTGACCGACATTTTTCACATTTGGCTAACAGATTTTCCTACTTGACCTAGGTTTTTATTCTCGTTGGCTAACAAAGTTTCCTAGTTTTCATAAGTTTGGTTGAGATGTTACTATATTTGGTCTAACTTTTTCTCATTTGGTTGAGAATTTTCCTTCTTTTTATAAGTTTGGATGAGAAATTTCTCTCTTTGGCTGATATTTTTTCACCTTTGGCTATCACATTTTCTTACTTGGTTAATACTTTTCCTATCTGGCTAACAACCTTTTCTTGTTTGCCTACGTGTGGGCCGAACTATTTCTGCATTTGTCCGACATTTTTCACATTTGGCTAACAGATTTTCCTACTTGACCTAGGTTTTTATTCTCGTTGGCTAACAAAGTTTCCTAGTTTTCATAAGTTTGGTTGAGATGTTACTATATTCGGTCTAACTTTTTCTCATTTGGTTGAGAATTTTTCTTCTTTTTATAAGTTTGGATGAGAAATTTCTCTCTTTGGCTGATATTTTTTCACATTTGGCTATCACATTTTCTTACTTGGTTAATACTTTTCCTATCTGGCTAACAACCTTTTCTTGTTTGCCTACGTGTGGCCGAACTATTTCTGCATTTGTCCGACATTTTTCACATTTGGCTAACAGATTTTCCTACTTGACCTAGGTTTTTATTCTCATTGGCTAACAAAGTTTCCTAGTTTTCATAAGTTTGGTTGAGATGTTACTATATTTGGTCTAACTTTTTCTCATTTGGTTGAGAATTTTCCTTCTTTTATAAGTTTGGATGGATATTCCTCTCTTTGGGTGATATGTTTTCACCTTTGGCTATCAAATTTTCTTACTTGGTTAATATTTTTACTATTTGGCTAACAACCTTTCCTTGTTTGCATACGTGTGGCCGAGGTATTTCTGCATTTGACCGACATTTTTCACATTTGGCTAACTGATTTTCCTACTTGACCAAGGTTTCTTCCATTTGGCTAAGAAAGTTTCCTAGTTTTCATAAGTTTTAGCGATGTATTTCGTTACTTGGTCATTATTTTTCCTCTTTGAGCTAACACATTTCCCTAGTTGGTCAATATATTTCCCGTTTGGTTATCAATTTTCCTTCTTTTTATAAGTTTGGATGAGATATTTCTGTATTTGGCCTAACTTTTTCACCTTTGGCAAATAGTTCTCCTACTTTTTATAATTCTGGCCGAGATATTCCTCTCTTTAGGTGATATTTTTCACAATTGGCTATCAAATTTTCCTACTTGGGCAATATTTTTACTATTTGGCTAACAAATTTTCCTAATTTTAATAAGTGTGAGACGAGGTATTTCTGTATTTGGCTGACATTTTTTCACATTTGGCTAACAGATTATCCTACTTGACCTAGGATTTTTCACTTTGGCTAACAAAGTTTCCTACTTTTCATAAGTTTGATTGAGCTGTTACTATACTTGGTCTAACTTTTTTCTCATTTGGTTGAGAATTTTCCTTCTTTTTATAAGTTGGAACGAGATATTCCTCTCTTTGGATTATATTTTTTCACATTTGGCTCTCAAATTTCCCTACTTGGGCAATATTTTATCCTGTTCGACTAACAAATATTCCTAGTTTGCATACATGTGGACGAACTATTTCTGTATTTGGCCGACATTTTTTCACATTTGGCTAACAGATTATCCTACTTGACCTAGGATTTTTCACTTTGGATTAACAAAGTTTCATACTTTTCATAAGTTTGATTGAGCTGTTACTATACTTGGTCTAACTTTTTCCCATTTGGTTGTCATATTTTCCTACTTTTTATAAGTTGGGACGAGTTATTCCTCTCTTTGGATTATATTTTTTCACATTTGGGTATCACATTTTCCTACTTTCACATTTTGGTTAACAAAGTATTAGCTTTTCTTTAGGTACCTTGTTTAGTGTTTGTGTCAGCTTCTAGTGTTCGTGTCAGCGATTTTTCATTGGTTGTTTCAGTTTTAATTGTTTGTTTCATTTTGTTGATGTGTCGGTTTTCATTGTTTGTGTTATTTTGTCGTGTCATTTTTATTATTTTTTTTAATCACTGTTGTATCTGTCTTTGTATGTGTTACATTTTAACGATTATGTCATTTTTCCCCCTTGTTTTTGTCCGTTTTCATTGTTTGGGTCAGTGCCTTATTATCCTATCTGTTTATTTGAGTGAGCATATTGTGAAGTTAGTGAGCGCCTATTTGTCAACCGTGATGGAATGGACAACCGATGACCTCATAAGTTTTGTACGTTACGCTGTATTCGACGTCATTTTGCCTTGTCGTTGCCTTTTAAGTGTCGTATCGTTGTTTGGTCGTAATGGGCATGCACCCCGGATGCTATCGCTTTGAGAAATGATCGATATCTCACAATGAGCCTTTTTCGCGGCACTGGAGACACTATCAATAAGATGATAGAGTGGTGGGTTATGACGTCATCATCTCTTAGAACTACAAAATACAGATATTTCAGTAACACCTTACATCGCATACAACACAAACTAGCTTATACTACATACGATATACAAATACTTAGTGAAACAACAAGCACTCTCGCTATCCTACTACTCCTACTCTCCTCTACAATTTATGTGGTCACTCGACCACTTGACCACCGTTTGACCACCACTTGACCACTACTTGACCACATCTTGATTATCATCGTGTTGAGAGACACGTACTCTCCCCATCAATTTAAGGGGTAACTTGACCACTTGACCACCCCTTGACCACTACTTGACCATCTCTTGATCATCACCACATCACTACACGTACTCTCCCCAACAATTTAAGGGGTCATTTAACCACTTGACCACCCCTTGACCACTACTTGACCACCTCTTGATCATCACCACATCACAAGACGCACTCTCCTCTACAATTTAAATGGTCACTTGACCACGTGACCACTGCTTGACCACTGCTTGACCACCACTTGACCACGTCAGCGATCGTTTTAAACATCACCATGTCACTACACGTAACTTCATCTACAATTTAAGGGGTCATTTGACCACTTGACCACCGCTTGACCACCTCTTGACCACCGCTTGACCACGTCAGCGCTCGTTTTAAACATCACCATGTCACTACACGTAACTTCCTCTACAATTTAAGGGGTCACTTGACCACTTGACCACCGCTTGACCACCGCTTGACCACCTCATGATCATCACCATATCACTACACCTACTTTCCCCGACAATTTAAGTGGTCACTCGACCACTTGACCACATCTTGACCACCACTTGACCACACCCTGACCACCACTTGTCCACCTCTTGATCATCACCACGTCACTACACGTACCATCCCATACAATTTAAGGGGTCACTTGACCACCTCTTGACCGCTTGACCACCTCTTGACCACCACTTGAGCACGTCAGCGATCATTTTAAACATCACCATGTCACTACACGTAACTTCCTCTACAATTTAAGGGGTCACTTGACCACTTGACCACCGCTTGACCACCTCTTGACCACCGCTTGACCACCTCATGATCATCACCATATCACTACACCTACTTTCCCCGACAATTTAAGTGTTCAGTCGACGACTTGACCACTACTTGACCACTGCTTGACCACCTCTTGACCACTACTTGACCACGTCATCACACACCCTTAACTATAAGCGGGCACTTACTATGTTTTTTTTCTTCTATATATATTTTATTAACATTATTATGTACCTTCTTTTGATCGTTTGTTTTCTTTATTGATTGTTTTATGTCGTATTTTTTATGTCGTACCTACAATTACTTGACCACCACCTCTGAGCACGCACGCCACCTATGATGAGTCACTAGACCACACCCACTCTGATGAGTCACTAGAACACGTCACCTCTGATGAGTCACTTCGCAACCGCCACGCCTACTTAAAAACCTGAAGAGTTATCGCCCTTTGAGGAAAATCGATAAATGCTAAAAATAGATTTCAAATTGAGGTGGGAAATCGATAAATGGTTGATTTATATAGTCCTCCTCCTCCTCCTCAAAAAACAAGGTGCTTTAGCCCCACTTACACTACTGCCATCTTTGGGCTCAATATCAACTTGGAGAAGACTGTAGTTATGTACCAGCCAGCTCCAGGGAATAATCACACTGTGCCGAATATCAAAGTGAATGATCATAGACTAAGTGTTGTGGACAAATTCACCTATCTTGGCAGCACCGTGTCACAAGCTGCCACAATCGATGACGAAGTGAATGCAAGAATCTCCAAGGCCAGTGCAGCCTTTGGCAGACTACAAGAATGTATGGGACAGAACTGAATAAGCCTGCAAACAAAGCTAAAAGTCTACAAAGCAGTTGTATTATCCACACTGCTATATGCTTGTGAAACCTGGACTGTTTATCAGCGACACGCTAGGAAATTACACCACTTCCACACAGTCTGCCTAAGGAAGCTCCTGAAGATTAAATGGCAAGACAAGATTCCAGACACTGAAGTCCCAGAAAGAGCATCCATGCCCAGTATCCACACTCTACTGATGAAGAATCAGATTCGCTGGGCTGGTCACTTGACTCGCATGCCAGATCACAGGCTCCCTAAACGAATTTTTACAGCGAACTGCGTTGTGGTAAACGCTCCCAAGGTGGCCAGAGGAAACGTTTTAAAGACACTCTGAAAATTTCACTGAATGCTTTTGGAATTCATCATGACACCTGGGAGGCTGCAGCCAGAGACCGAAATTCGTGGCGTGCATCATTGCGCAAAGGTGCAGTCATATGCGAGGCAACCAGGACTGCAAAAGCTGTGAAGAAAAGGCAGGACAGAAAAACCACTGCAGGAAATCCTCCTCCAGAGACGTCAAGCATTCTTTGCCCACATTGTCAAAGAACATTTCGAGCCAAAATAGGCCTTATCAGCCATCTTAGAACCCACGGCTCCACTTCAACCCCACTGGATGAAATGAATGGTCATCATCATTCTTGATTGACAAACAGACAAAACGAATCCCAGCCAGGGCTATAGAATATTATTGAAGCATTGTGACAGGGGTATTTGGGACCCTCCACGTAGCTTGTTACATTGAGATGAATCAAGAACCGACATCACAACACTAATAACATTCCAATCCGTCCCGATCTTCAACAGCCAGCGTAGAGTCCCAATATTAATGGTAACAGCTGCATTCTGATTATTATGTATCCGTATGGCCTTTCCTCGGTATACTGAGTGTCGGCCAGACCCTCTGGTCATTCCCTATAGCACCCTTCTCTCAAGGCCAGAATGATTCATCTATTCTGCCACACTCTACACAGATCCCAAAGGTCCTAAATACGTCTGCCTCATTGTGCAACAATACCCTTCCCAGCGGTGCAGATCCTTCAAATGTGTCCTCCTGCTCGTTTTCACCACAAATCAAACAGATGCTCGATCTCATTGAATTTGCATTGCATGCAACATGTCTGATTCTAGAGGAACACGATGTCGACTTCCTAAAATACTATAAATATTGTGGTATTGAAAATGCGTTTATGAAACAAGACAAGGGATTTGGTATGACTAACCAATTAAATAGACAATTACAGAGAATATGCCACTGGAGGTCTATGTCCAGGTTGGCGGACACACACATATTCAAATAATATTTCTTTAAATAGGATATAGGTTTGTTTATTAAGCTCTGACGGTCCCGTTTGATATGCTCGCATCAGAAATTTTTATTTTTCCGCATCACAAGAGAGTCCATATTCTTTGGAGCATGCCATGAGTTGGGAAGAACAGGTGTATGTCGTGGCAACAGGAAAGTTAGAATTGGGGAAGAGACCAGGGGAGGCTGAGAGAGAAGAAGTTGGACAGTTTGACATGGCACTGAGAACTATCGGTGTCAGAACTGATTAGCACAATCATCTACGGCATACGGCATTGAATGTAACAATGCGTATGTGCGTGTGTGTGTGTGTGTGTGTGTGTGTGTGGGGGGGGGGGGTGAATGTTTCATGTCCTTTGCCAGGGGTTACGGTTAACCCCAAGTTGATTTTCTCGACAATTTCAGTAGTATGCCATTGTTTTCTGAAGGAAAAAGCAACGTTTAAGCCCAATTGACCGATGTGTTGAATGAATCCACAATCCACTACCCCGCCTTCGGCGCACATGACGTTTAAGCGCGATCACATATATATGTATACACACACACACACACACACACACATACTAGACGACCCGGCCCGGCTTAACCCAGCCCTTGGTGGAGCGTCTCACAATTCATGTAAGTAGTCATTATACATTCAAATACATTTCTCTAAGCGCACAGAGTACGCGTTCGGCCCCTGTTCCCGTTCCCATTGCTCGTCTGTTCCTGATGTTCCCGTTCCCGTTGCTCGTCTGTTTCTGAAGCTCGTAATGCCTTTTTCTTTCGTGCTTGAGGGAAAATTGTGATTTTAAACTAACTAACTATTTAAGATGGATCCGCGGTAGTGAGAACAACATATGTACACAATTTATTCTCAGTCGGATGGACCGTTCAGGAACGCATAAAGGACACACACACACATACACACACACGCACACACGCACGCGCGCGCACGCACTCACGCACGCACGCACACACACACACACACACACATTCTCTTCTACTATATATAGTAGAAGATATGGAAATATGGTATATGGCCAAAAGATTGGAAGAGAACTATCTTAATTCCAATAACTAAAAAGGGAATTGAGTTGTGTTAAGAACCGACATCACTGCACTCAGGACATTCCCATACGTGCTCAGTCCTCTCGTTCAACAACCAGCGAAGAGTCATACTACTAATCGTTCCCACCGCTATCTGATTAAAAGTTCTCCTGGTCTTCCCTCTCAGTGTTGAGATACCCCTGCCGATCCCCCGCAATCTCATTCTTTCCACATACAACCAAAAAGGAAAACCTGAAACTACTGAGCGTAAACTTGCCAAGATCTCACGAACACCCAATAAATGCTGGGTTGTCTGCGGTGTACTTCAAAGGATATGCAACTAACTTTCTCTCCCAAAAAAAAAAAAAAAAAAAATTACATTATTCAGTATAGATGTCGAAGAGAAATAAACAGATGAGTTAGAAAATTTTCACGTATCTAAAATAGATGCATTATTTTTATGAAAACTTTGAAGATGCCTTGAAGTTTTTATCACTTTAGTTTATAACGCATATGACTATAGATAACTTCTTTAAACATTTTATAAAACTTTAAGAAAAATACAACAATTATTTAAATGATATAATATAGCAATGCTACTAAAAGTAATGTCCCTTGATATAACTTTTCTTAAGTTAAGTCCGCTTGTAATATTTTAATTAATGTTGTTTTATTACGTACAACACTGTTTTTAACCTAACTATTTCAGTTGGATCCGCGGGAGTGAGAACATCTGTACAAAATTTCATCTCAATCGGATGGACCGTTCGGGAACGCATAAACCACAAACAAACAAACATTCTCTTTTATATCTATATCTATAATATATATATATATATATATATATATATATATATATATATATATATATATATAATATATATATATATATATATATATAACTCATATAAACTTGTCTGAAGACACATTCTTGTCTACTTCTGATGTATATATACAATAAATCATTAACATCGTAACCATTATCGCTCTTCTTCCTTGCTTTCTTCTTCTGTTTCTCTCTACACATTCACACACAGTCTTTCTATACTTCCCTGCCTCCTGCAGCCCCACCCCTGTCCTCTCAATATTATTCATCTCCTTTCCTCACCTCTCCGTCCACTGGTGTTTGTGTTGTTCCTCTCCATGAGCTCCGCGTAATGTCACATCATTTTGCGCGGGCACAAATTAATGAAGGCGTGGAAAAGGCTCTTATTTACCAGTTCAGGAATGTTTGAAGTTTATTGCTTATTGTTGTAGTCGTTCGCCGTGTTCTAGATCCACACAGTGGTCATGATTTGACGTTAGAGTTAAATACTCTATATTTGGCACTAGATTTAATTTCTTTTTTTTATTTCCACAAATTTTATAGTGCTTTTAAAGCTTCTCTTGCCTTTTATATTCTTATTTTAACATCTCTATCTGTCTCCCCCCGCCCTACCCCCGCCTCACCCCATCATTTTTTCTAAATTGCTACCCAAGGATGTTTATGATTTCAGCTCTTGAAGTGAGGTTTAGGCGAGGTAGATTAGGGTACCATTAGCCCTATTAGTTCAGAATATGTGTGTCTTTCCTCTAAGAATTGTTAGCTATAGTTGTTGTGACTTCTCATCAAATGTGCTTAATGTATCTTGCGCCTGATCTTGCATAGAGTCCATATCATGAAGCTGCTCAGTCACAGGAACATTAAATTCCATTTCTGGTGGTAATTATTGTTGCCTTCACAATCCACTCTTTAATCCGTAACAATAGCAAAGACATCATTGTAGCACTCATGTTCTTATTTCAATCGTTTATCCTCGCGAAGAACTCCGCGTTTCATGATATGCCCTTGTTAAATTTGTGCTTTTCTGTGGCATCCTATCGTGCTTCACCAGTTTCCAAGTAGATTCCCTATCCGTACTGTCAAAATCATTTTCATAGTCCACACATCCAAAGTGAATAATTCGTGTCAAAGGTATGGTCTATGCTTAAAGAGGCTGTCTAGTCAGTGAAGCAGCTGTTTTGTCGTGAGCCTACATGTTCATTCCTTAATAGTTTTCCAATAGCATCTTTTTGTTTTCTGTCCAGAATGATACTGCTTAATCCCAGGAATTGACAAAAGCATTACTCCTCTATTTCTTCTGTCTCACAGACTCTGCTAAATAATGTATTCAGTAGTACAAATATTTTACTGGCGTTAATAGCTTCTGCTGGGATACCCTGTAGACCAGCAGCTTTCTCATACTTTAGGAGTTTGATAGACGTTCTAATTCTTTTTTGTATACATCAGGAGTTTGATAGACGTTCTAATTCTTTGTTTGTTTTGTTTTGTTTTAGATGGTTTCTTACAGTTGATATCTCGCTTCATTTCTGAGATCTGTTGAGATTTATCTATTCAGAAGTTCTTCAAATTATTCGGCCTCTTTGTTCATTTGATCTTTAATGTTGGTGAGAACTTTCCCAGTACAACTTTCAGTAAATCCGCTCAGTTCGTCATATTTCCCTGCGATTTGCCATGTGGTGCTGTAAAGGTCTATGAGGTTTTTATTCGCTGCTGCAACACCTGACTTTCCCACTAATGAGCCTATAGGTATGTAAATGGGTCCTTTTGTACAACACATCTAGAGGCATGATCATTCATGACTGCTTTGATATTAACCGGTCATTGGAGCAACAAATCAAGAAGAACAAGAAGAAGAATATAATATAAAGCGATAATTTCTCTCCCGACATGAAGTTGGAGATTTCTTCTTTGTTCTTCTTTTGTCCTTGTGACTCTTAGTGGGGGATAGGTTCACAACCACTCATACCACTCTATGTACAACTGATGGATTTTTTTATGTTGGTTGATTTATTTCTACAGCGTGAGATTGTCAGTCTCAGAGCAACCCCCGTTAGTAGCCTTTTGAGACTTGCACAGAATCTCTACTATACTTGATTTCTCCTTTGGGGCCGCATTATCACATGGGCATGTTGGAGTTGTTTACTTCCCCATTGGGGCTCTTTACACACCGGCATGTGGGAGTCTTTTACTTCCCCCTGGGACCCCGTTTACACGCCAGCATGTTGGAGTCTTTTACTTCCCCCTGGGGCCCCGTTTACACGCCAGCATGTTGGAGTCCTTTACTTCCCCCTGGGGCCCCGTTTACACACCGGCATGTGGGAGTCCTGTATTTCCCCCTGGGGCCCCGTTTACACACGGGCATGTTGGAGTCCTGTATTTCCCCCTGGGGCCCCGTTTACACACCGGCATGTTGGAGGTCTTTGCTTCCCCCTGGGGTCTCGTTTACACACGGGCATGTTGGGGTCCTTTACTTTCACATTTGGGGCACTTTACACACAGGTGCGTTGGAGTCCACTGACAATGAAATGCCTAAAACCTCGGCTGCAATATTAGCCTAATCCCAATATGCCTCTATGTGGGGTAGGGGGGGGGGGGGTGTGAGGTTTCACTACCGGTCTTGCACACCCCGCTTGTTTCTCACTTCGGAGAGAGGCAGGAGAGCTATGCAACAATCTTCATTGTAGCAGTAATGTGGTACCTGGTCGAGGGGAAAGTCTCTACACCAAATGTCAGTCCCATAAATAAAAGCCTTTTTCAGGACTCAAACACCCTAAACACCTGTGCATCGGACTTTTATGAGTTGAGAGTAAGTCTTCCGGAAGATTCACCAACGAACCAAATTCACGTGAAGCTCTTGTAGTTATGTGTTAATAAACACGTGGTGTTCATTTAACGTTTATTAACTAGAATCCCAAGGGAGACGAGTTGAGACGTCTGCGGCTTTTCTTGACGTTGTGTTTGTGAACGGCAATATAAACCACCACACTGCTGACGATCACCATAGTTAGCATGATCCCAACCAAGCTCAGGAGAATCGACGTGCGGGCGCGCCACGCTCCTTTGTCATTGTAGCCGTCCCTGTAAGCTGCTGCAGCTCTGAGGGAGTAATACAAGGCCACAAGTCCGAATGGAAGATTGAAGCAACACAGGACCATTAAACTTATAGTCAAATGAGTTGAGGGAATGTATCTGGGTTCTGCTTGGTCTGTCATTCCACTTTGTGGGCAGCTTGTGGTAGTAACTTCCATGTCCTGTTTCTTGTGGCTGGTGATTTAATTCTTCTTCTGTGACCTATGCTGAGCAGTATAACTATAAGAGAGATATATGGGCTCAATGAATCGTTTTCAGTTGGAAGTTGATCTGATTCACAAAGGCCAGAAAACAGAATCGCAATTTTGTCTTTAGGACTACTCAGCGATGACTCTGCTGGAGATTCAGCGATGTGTTAGGGATGCATTAAATAATAATCTTCCGTGGGTATGGCATCCATTGAAGGTAAGGGCAACACATCAGTATGCTGTATTGAGGTAGGCGTAGCTAAGAGGTATAATGTGCTTGAACTTCATCTTCTGACCTCGGCGTTGTGGTTTCGTTTCCGGTCAGCTGGACTTAAATGTTGACATCTCGTCCTTACATTGGGACATTAATTACAAGTACCAAAGAAATCGGAGTGGGTTCGCCAGATGCCAAGAAACACTGGTAATAGGGAAGGCTAACCTTCACGCAAAAATCAGTCATGCATTGCACTCACTAGTTGCAGCATGTGTGTGGACTTCACTTGTGTTCAGTGCTAGGCAAAGCAACAAACTCGCAGTAACTAGAACTGTTGTCTGTATCGTGCCTGACATATGCAGTAACTAGAACTGTTGTCTGTATCGTGCCTGACATATGCAGTAACTAGAACTGTTGTCTGTATCGTGCCTGACATATGCAGTAACTAGAACTGTTGTCTGTATCGTGCCTGACATATGCAGTAACTAGAACTGTTGTCTGTATCGTGCCTGACATATGCAGTAACTAGAACTGTTGTCTGTATCGTGCCTGACATATGCAGTAACTAGAACTGTTGTCTGTATCGTGCCTGACATATGCAGTAACTAGAACTGTTGTCTGGTATCGTGCCTGACATATGCAGTAACTAGAACTGTTGTCTGTATCGTGCCTGACATATGCAGTAACTAGAACTGTTGTCTGTAACGTGCCTGACATATGCAGTAACTAGAACTGTTGTCTGTATCGTGCCTGACATATGCAGTAACTAGAAACTGTTGTCTGTATCGTGCCTGACATATGCAGTAACTAGAACTGTTGTCTGTATCGTGCCTGACATATGCAGTAACTAGAACTGTTGTCTGTATCGTGCCTGACATATGCAGTAACTAGAACTGTTGTCTGTATCGTGCCTGACATATGCAGTAACTAGGACTGTTGTCTGTATCGTGCCTGACATATGCAGTAACTAGGACTGTTGTCTGTATCGTGCCTGACATATGCAGTAACTAGGACTGTTGTCTGTATCGTGCCTGACATATGCAGTAACTAGAACTGTTGTCTGTATCGTGCCTGACATATGCAGTAACTAGAACTGTTGTCTGTATCGTGCCTGACATATGCAGTAACTAGAACTGTTGTCTGTATCGTGCCTGACATATGCAGTAACTAGAACTGTTGTCTGTATCGTGCCTGACATATGCAGTAACTAGAACTGTTGTCTGTATCGTGCCTGACATATGCAGTAACTAGAACTGTTGTCTGTATCGTGCCTGACATATGCAGTAACTAGGACTGTTGTCTGTATCGTGCCTGACATATGCAGTAATGAATCAGGTAAGTCTGCTTCCTGTAAACGTCCATAAAATTATCCTTTAATAGGTTTGATGGTTTCTTCAATGTTATCATTTTACGGATGTGTTATTCAGGGTCATGGAATTAATGCAGTGATAATATGTAGTCTGTATTAGTATTACCACACACATGTGTTGCGCAGTGTCAGCGAGACGAATCTTCAACTGCCGTGCTCGCACGTGCACCGAGTGATGTCAGCTTGCCGGAACGTGTCTAGATGCCTTCATTCTTCATTTGGTAGGAGGCTTCTTCGCGTAACTGCAATATATTGAAACGAAATACAGTTCAGTATAACCATGGTATGTTTGTTAGAATCTAGGGCAGGAATGTTCAAAAATGCTAGTGCTTGTCTTTCTAGCTCTCGTCATGCCCAACATTTACTAATAGATAGTATCACTGTCCTATAACAATTACTGGTAAATGGTATCACTGTCCTATAACAATTACTGGTAAATGGTATCACTGTCCTAAAACAATTACTAGTAGACAGTATCACTGTCCTAAAACAATTACTAGTAGACAGTATCACTGTCCTATAACAATTACCGGTAAATGGCATCACTGCCCTATAACAATTACTGGTAGATGGTATCATTGCCCTATAACAATTACTGGTAGATTATATCACTGTCCTATAACAATTACTGGTAGATGGTATCATTGCCCTGTAATAATTATTGGTAAATTGTATCACTGTCCTATAACAATTACTGGTAGATGGTATCATAGCCCTGTAATAATTATTGGTAGATTGTATCACTGTCCTAAAACTATTACTGGTAGATAGTATCACTGTCCTATAACAGTTACTGTAAAATAGTACCACAGTCCTATAACAAATAATGGTGGATAGTATCACTGCCTTATAACAATTACTGGTAAATAGGAGTCTCCATGGCGAAATGTTCAAGCCGTCAGCCTCGGGCTCCGAAGATTGTGGGTTCGATTCTGGGCCGAATCCTCCGTTCATGAGTGCATTTTGCGGAGACTCCTGAGGGTCGTCGCTTGAGCTACGGAGGTCGTGCTTTATGCGACGCTATCCGCGCTGCGGAAAGAGACAGCCATATGGGATAAAAACCCGATGCAATGAAGTCGACCCTGTCGACTTTTAGGCGACTTTTTAATTACTGGTAAATGGTATCACAGTCCTATAACAATTGCTGATAGCTGGTAACATTGCCTTATAACAATAGCTGGTAAACTGTATCAATATTCTAAAATAATTACTGGTAGATGGTATCATTGCCCTGTAACAATTACTGGTAGATTATATCACTGTCCTTAAATAATTACTGGTAGATAGCATCACTGTCCTATAACAATTACTGGTAGATGGTATCACTGTCCCATAGCAATTACAGGTAGATGGTATCAATGTACTATAACAATTACTGGTAGATATTATCAATGCAATATAACAATTACTGGTAGATATTATCAATGCAATATAACAATTACTGGTAGATATTATCAATGCAATATAACAATTACTGGTAGATATTATCAATGCAATATAACAATTACTGGTAGATATTATCAATGCAATATAACAATTACTGGTAGATATTATCAATATCCTATAACAATTACTGCTAGATGGTATCACAGTCCTATAACAATTACTGGTAGATATTATCAATGTACTATAACAATTACTGGTAAATGGTATCACTGTCCTATAACAATTACCGGGTAGATAGTATCACTGTCCTATAACAATTACTGGTAGATGGTATCACTATCCTGTAACAATTACTGGTAGATGGTATCACAGTCCTGTAACAATTACTGATAGATGGTATCACTGTCCTATAACAATTACTGGTAGATGGTATCACATGTCCTGTAACAATTACTGATAGATGGTATCACTGTCCTATAACAATTACTGGTAGATGGTATCACTGTCCTGTAATAATTACTGATAGATGGTATCACTGTCCTATGACAATTACTGGTCGATATTATCAATGGACTATAACAATTACTGGTAGATGTTATCACTGCACTTTAGCGAAAACATCAAACCTTACACGAAAATCTTAATTAAAATCCTCATCTGTCCGAGTATATGACACCAGTTTTGTTAGTGTAAATAATATTTCAGATGTAGTCGGAAACTGAATCATCAAGCGGTGCCTGTGTAAAATAAAGGGATTAAAATGTAATGACAGATCACCAATGAAGTGGCGCAGGGAGAGAACTAGATTCCAGCCAATCAAGAGGTGAGGAAAAGACGCCATCGCTGGATTGGACACACACTGTGAGCACGTGTTAATAGTATAACTATATAGATCGTCCTGTCTCTGCAACACACAGAACAAACAGTATAGAGTGTGACCAAATAACTCACAGAGAAAAGAAAGACAGATAAATAGTATAGTAACGGGAGGACACAGAGGGAGCAGCAGGAGATACTTTGAGTTGGTTGAAGGTCTTATCTTCTAAAGAGGTATAAAGGACAGGAGAAAACAC
This sequence comes from Cepaea nemoralis, assembly GCA_014155875.1. NCBI lineage: Eukaryota > Metazoa > Mollusca > Gastropoda > Stylommatophora > Helicidae > Cepaea > Cepaea nemoralis. Next base: position 16,990 of record JACEFZ010000412.1, read on the forward strand.
ACACACACACACACACGCACGCACACGCACGCACGCACGCGCACGCACACACACACACACACACACACTGGATTCAATATATATATATTTTTTTGCGTTAGCTTGCTTTGAGCTCAAGCGTAATCCATACACGCGCTACCACTTATAGTAGTGCTAAACTGATTTTTGCATGTGGATTAGTTTTTCCCTATTACCAGTGTCCCTCGCCATCAGGATAACCCACTCCGACTTGTAATTTACTTGGTCAAGTCAAGGACAAGAAGTCAACATTGTAGTCGAATTGACGGGTTAAGGGGTTGAAACCGCTTCCTCGGCACCAGCACACCGGAAGCTCAATATGGGTGAATCGGAGCCTCGGTAGCGCAGTGCCTAGAAACCCGACTGCCGTCTCAGAGGTCAGGGGTTCGATCCGCAATTAGGCCAATTCGGATTTTTCAAAATTGACGTGTGTCGACCCACCCTAAAATGGGGAAATGGGAAACAAGAATGTCTTCGGCAATAAAGGCGGTCGGTGTGATACTGACCTCATCACCCACAGAGTCATTAGGTTTATGAAAACTGTGGTCTAGCATCGTAAGCTCTATGCGTCTTAAGGCTTGAAGAGGGTCCTTTACTTACAAGGTGGGGGGGGGGGGGGGTGTGCATTGTATACAGTTGCGGTGTCCGCCTCTGACTCCAAGAGTGCCGGATTCATCTACAATTTTAGGAAAAAAACATCCTAGGAAGTCTTCCCCCCCCCCCCCCCCCCCCCCCCCCCCCACAATCCCCACCTCTTCATTTTATTTCCTCTGATTCTTCTGCAATGGATAGACATCTAGCTCTCGAATACCGGCGAAAAAACTATATAGTGTGTATTTTTGATAACTATTCAGTGTTTGAAAACATTGCCGGTCTAAGTTTTGTATTCACCCTCTGTATAGTTCATGCAACATGATAGGTATATACAAAACTTGGACCGGCAATATTTTCAAAAACTGCGACTTAGACCGGCAATATTTTCAAAAACTGAACAGTTATTAAAGAAGCACCATAACATGTCTCGTGTACCCACTGCACGCGTTAAAAGTCCACCAACAGGCTCGTCTGACATTCTGGCCTTCTTATCGCTCTGCTCTCACACGTTACTGCATTCATACATTACTTATGAAATTAATCTCCAGATAACAACGACAACATCAGAAATAATATATGCATTATAAACTCACGGAAAATATAAGTTCTGAATGCGTTAAAGTAAGGAATTGCGGACAAACATAATCAGTAAGGAAATGTGGACAAACATATTCAGAATTATTCAATAAGGAAATGTGGACAACCATATTTAATAAGGAATTGCGGTCAAGCATATTCGATAAGGAAATATGGACAAACATATTTAATAAGGAAATGCGAATAAACATATTCAATAAGGTAATGCGGACAAACATATTCACACGCCTGAGTAGATTACTGTAAAGTTGACGTATGATATTAATCAATGAAGTGTTTTGCTGCTTTAAAATACACCATTACTGGTTGCTTTGTCATTGAATGGTAAAATTAAAAGACGTGTGGATAAACAGACAAAAAAAAACACTTGTAAATAATTACACGTTTTACCAATGCAGTCACTTCATTATCATCAAGTGCCTTGCAATTTAGCGTGGACCATTATACTTCTCCACGGCATCCGTTTTCCAGAGTACATAAATTCATGTGATGGTACGAGTTTCTTCCCATATCAAAATGAAAAAGTATGTTCTCTCTCTCTCTCTCTCTCTCTCTCTCTCTCTCTCTCTCTCTCTCTCTCTCTCTCCCTTCTCTCTCTCTCGATCTCGCTCACTCTCCCGCTCTCTCTCTCTCTCCCTCTCTCTCCTTCTCTCTCCCACTCGCTCTCTCCCTCTTTATCCTCTCTCTTCCTTTCTCTCCCTCTCTCTCTCCCCCGCTCTCTCCCCCTCTATCCTTCTTTCTGTCCCTTTCTCTCCCTCTCTCTCAAGTCCCTCTCTCTCCCTCTCTCTCGCCAACTCTCTCAAGTCCCTCTTTCTCCCTCTCTCTGGATGTGCGGGTGGGAGGGAGATTGTGTGGGTCGGTGAGGGATTTGTGTGTGGATAGGTGCAGGATGTGTGACTTGGCGGGGAGATGTGTGTGTGGGTGGGGGATGTGTGGTTGTGGGATGTGCGGTTGGGGATGTGTTTTTGGCTGGGTGGTAGGGGGTATATGGGTGGATGAGGGTATGTGGGTGGGTGATTGTTTGTGGGTTATCGGATGGATGAGGGATTTGTGTGTGGATGGAGAGATGTGTGTGGGTTGGGGATGTGTGGGTGGGGGCGTGTATGCGTGCATGAGGTGTGTGTGGGTGGGTGGGGGATGTGGGTGTGGGGGATGTGTGGTGGGTGGGAGATGTGTGTGTGGTGGGTGGGAGATGTGTGTGTGTGTGGGTGAGGAGATGCATTTGTGTGGGGATGGGTGGATGGGTTGGGGCATGTGTGTGTGCCTGAGGTATGTGTGGTTGGGTGAGGGATGTGTGGGTGGATGGGGATGTGAGGGTGGATGGGGGATGTGTGGGTGGGTGAAGGATGTGTCTCATAACATAGTAATATGCATTGTTTATGTTCACAACATTCATTTGACTATATTTTTATTCCTATGTGAATTTAATATGCACTATTGATGAACGAAAGATGAGTGATTGGAAGGGCCGAATGTAAGACGTGCCCAATTTGTTACCTTTTGAAAATAAAGTCAGTTCGCTCGTTCGTTCGTTCGTTCGTTCATTCGTTTCTCTCTCGCTAACTCTCTCAAGTCCCCCTTTCTCTCTCTCTCTCTCTCTCTCTCTCTCTCTCTCTCTCTCTCTCTCTCTCTCTCTCTTTTTTCTCTCTCTCTTTCTCTCTCGCTATTTCTCTCTCAAGTCCATTTCTCCCCCTTCTCTCTCTCTCGCTATCTCTCTCCCCCTCTCTCTCCCTCTCTTTATTTCTCTCTCTCTCCTCTCTCTCTCTCTCTTAAGTCCTCTCTCTCCCTCTCTCTCTTGCTCTCTCTCGCTCAAGTCCCTGTCTATCCCTCTCTCTCTCTCTCGCCATCTCTCACCCTCTCTCTTTCTCCTTCTCTTTTTTCTATCCTCTCTCTCTCTCTCTCTCTCTCTCTCTCTCTCAAGTTCCTCCCTCACTCAAGAATGTAAACCCATTTGTACAACACCGGCGGACGTTTACACTAACCATCTCACCGCCAACTGTCCTCCACCACTCAGATAATAACAATCAAGAACCCTTGTACACGCCTCGGGGCGTAGTAAGTGTATGGTGCTAGCCCCATCATTGTACGGACCAATCAGCACACACCACGTGTGATGTACCCAGTATCCCATTGGCCGCCTTCGCTTGCCGGGACATGACATGGTATCCATGTTAGGCTGGGTCAACGTGTCAGCCCAAATCATCTGTAGGAAACCCGTCTCGGTGGTGGTTCAAACATACGACCACCCCGCCGGCAGGTAACCGTGCTAGCTGCCGCACCACCGCAGCTCCCCACATCTCAGATGGAGCGGGTTAATGCAAAAGCTGTCTGAGCCAGAGTTGAGATGAGACAGAGTTGAGCTGAGACAGAGTTGAGCTGATACAGAGTTGAGCTGAGCTGGGTTAAGTCATCAACCGATATCACAGCACTCAGGACATTTCCATACGTGCTTCGTTCTAATCTTCAACATTCAACGAAGAGTCCCAATACTGATGGTACAAGTAGCCGTCTGATTATATGTCCGTCTGGCCTTTCTTCTGAGTCCTGATTGTCGGTCAGATCATCTGATCACTCCCTGCAGCACCATTCTCTCCAGGCCGTTATAATCTATCTGTTAGTGTGTACTGTAATTCGCGATCCAAAGGGCCCCGACCACATATGCCATATCATGCACTAGTACCCCACCAAATGGTACAGACCCAACCAATCTGTCCGCCTGTTCATGTTCCGTTACACCAGCATGTCCGGGAGGGGGAGGGGAGCCAACAGGTGCTCACTATTTTTGAATGTTGTATTGAAGCCTGTCATTCTGCTCGAAGCATGGCCGCCCCCACCTTTATCTGAGACAGAACGAAATAACAAACGTATATGATGTCTTAAATAAGCAATAACCGCACGCTGAGTTGCAGGATACAGTTAACCGATTCAGTGCCAGACAAAAAGAAGGTTTGGACATAACAAAAATGTATGCCACAAGATAGGAATTAGGAGTGTGTCACAGTTATGACTTAAAAGTTGTTAATATGGTAGCAATCAAGTTGTATTATATATCAAATTAAAGGGATGACATAGGGAAAACTATTGTATATAAGCCCATGGCAAATACGGGAAGTCTTTTAAGACGATTAATCATCCTATGGCACTTAATTAGTTAAAGTCTTATCTTACCTCAAAGTCTAGTTCTTTTCACAACAATTGTCTGCTTGCTGTCTTCATTCCACTACCCCCATGTCTATGGCAGGTTAGAAGGAGCTGTCCACCAAGTGCGTAGCGTTCTCTTTGTATCCAGACTGTTCTTGGGCCGTCTAATCCGGGTATTTATAGACTTGAAATGGCCACACGCTTCAAAACAAAACCATACACATTTCCGCATGTTAACAAGAAAGGACAACAGCTAAAAGGACAAATCTATTAAATGTTTTAAACTGACACAACAGCTTTAAAATCACGAATAATTGCTCATTAAAAGTTGTTACATTTAAGACAGTTAACGTCATGATTAGGGACACCTTTGTTTAAGTCTGTCTGAATTAGACTGTATAATAGGAGAGTATTGTTTTATATTATTGTATTATATTATTGTCAAAACAATAACTCTTTGTTATTCCTCCACCCCCAACCCTGCATCATTACATTAATTGCAGTTTTCTGTGTGAATCATGTCCCTCCTGGCAAGTGAAATAACTGCGGATAATTAATTGTGGAAGATTTAGTTTGCTAGGACAGGTGTCGGGAATTAACAATAGTAGCCGTGGTGACTGTGGTAGTTGTAGTAGCAGTAGTTTGTGGTATGTAATTGTAGTGGTATTGGTGTTTGTGGTGGTGGTAGCAGTAGTACTATATTGGTACCTTGCCGTCTTGATAGACGATAGTTTGTTACATTGTGCTTCAAAAAGGCATAATAAATATAACACATGGCGGTGGCGAATGTGACTGGTCATACCGATTTGCGCTGTAAATATTCGTCCACAATGGATGCAGGTGAACACATGGTCATTTCCACTATCACGCACAATCTTACGTTTCACACGCTCAGTGTGTGACCTATCTGCAATTATTTTCTTCTTTGTTTTCATTCCATTTCTGATCTGTGCCCTCCATACTTGCTCCCAATGTGCAATACCATTACCTTTATCCCAAGGTGGCAATACCATTACCCTTT
>JACEFZ010000413.1:0-51499 GCA_014155875.1 Cepaea nemoralis
TGGCCAGCTCTTCCATGTCATCATCTGATATCACCAGTAGGTCACCATATCGGATGCCGTCTGGACCTGGGGCCGTGTTAGGTGATTTCTTGAGCATCGCACGCAATATCTCAGCTGTGATTGTCCATTCTTCGTCTGTCCCGACCCCCTCGCACAACTGAGAGAGTGTCGTCGTGGTCCTCTGTCTGGCAGGCTCGTCTTTCTGGTCAGTCTGTTCTATGTAGCGTGCAAGAAGGGCCTTACCTTTACCCGCATCCGACTTTTTCCACGCTAGGTCTGTGCCTTGAAAGTCTGGAATACCCCTACGTTGTGCAGCACCGTTCATGCTCTTGTGGAGGCGCCAGAATGTCGTAAGAGATCGCTCGGAGCACACCTTCCTGCAGAACTCGTCCCATTTCTCGGCCTTGGCCTGTTTGGCGCAGGATTTGAAAAAAGTCGTCGTCCTATCGACCTCAGTCTTCAGGTTCGCCAATTCAACCTATGGCATGTTAGCCTTTCTGGCCTTTTGCCAGTCTTTGACAGCTTGCCTCTTTCCCAGCCATGCCTTCTCGACCTCTCCATTCCACCATGGTGGCTGCAACCATCTTTCTTGTCTCCTGCGGGAGGAAGTTAGTTTTCTTCTTCTGATCTTGCTTATGGCGTCTTGACCAGTGTTGTCGTACGAGAAGGCATTTGTCTTGTTTCTTTGACTCATGGCCCCGTCTTTCTTGATCAGGATAACACAAGGGTAGTGGTCACTATCGTGGTATCCCAGTGTGCCCCACCGGCACCTTGGTGCGATGGTGGGCGACACCAGAGCCAAGTCAATGACGCTGTCAGAGTCACATGGTCGAGTGGCTATTCTAGTGACCTTCCCATCATTCAGACAGATTAGGGCAGCAGATGCCAGGGCGTCCTCCAGATCTACTCCCTGTCTATTGGTGATGCAATTCCCCCATTGACTGCCTCTGGCATTGAAGTCCCCACAGTAGATGATATGCCTTTCATCCATATCGAACAAACTCTGCCATTGTCGCACGTCGACCTTCCCATTTCGCGCATACACGTTCACGATTACAAGCTGCACTGGTGTCATTATTCTTAATGCCTGCACTTAAAGGGCATCACTGTTCCAGGAAGACATATCGATCTCAGACACTAGTATGTTGTCGCGGACCAGAATGGCCTGTCCGAGGTGTCGCCTGTTAAAGAATCCCTGAAATCCCGCGACATTGACTGTTCCGTCGCCGAGCTGTGTTTCTTGTAAGACTACAATATCGTTTCCGTACAGTAGTTTTTCAAGAATGGGTCGGCGTTGACTAACTGATGCACAGTTCCAGTACAGTACTCGAACGTGTCCGATGCCCAATCTGTCACATTTTAAACGCTTTCTGCGTGTGCCCGCCCTCTTGCCACGCCGTGTTCTTGTCGGTCGTCTGGTCGTCATGTTAGGCTTAACTATCGCCACCGGGCGCCGATGATACGCCGAAGGGAGTCCGGGCGCGCGTGCACGAACTCCGTTGCACGGCCCGAACTCCATTTCACCACGAAAAACACACTTAATCCATACACATTTCAGAAAAAACACGTTCCATTTTACGGGATGAAAAAATGTCCCGCCATCTTGCTCAAGGATTAAAATCATTTATCGAAAATGCATTTACAGATTGTCATCTACAGCCTTCTGAAAAAATGAACACGAGTCCATATATTGAGTATAAAGATGTAGTCTAAAACTACAGAAAGTTAATTTCTGGCAATAGCAAGATACATCCAGCATGCAGCTTGGATAACCAGCAACAACAAACAACAAAAATCAAAGCACACATTTTATTTATGTTGATATATTAAAATAAGATAAGAGTAAATTCAAATAATGCAATACAAATACAAATATTTAAAAAAAGACTGTATATATCTAACTGGAGAAAAAAAAAGCATTATGGGACATTATGGTCTATGGTCTGTGGCATTATGGTCTGTTCGAAATGAAGCTATTTTTCAAGTGCAAAATTAAAAGAAAAACTGTTTTATAGTATCATATATATTTTCTAACCCACTGCATGCCAAGAAACTGATACATTTGTAAGTGACTGCAATCAATTGAAATGTATTGGCCCTTTTTATTATCTACACTGCTGGTTACAATAAACAAGACATTAATTTAGGAATAATGACATTAGAAATAACATACTTAATGTGATCTGCATTGAATTTATACAGGGACAAGAAATAAAGGGTTCAGATATCTTGAAAGAATAAAGCTCAGTCGGCTACTGGCTTGTGATGCAATAAAAGAAGCCTAGCTTTACAGTTAGACTGAGAATCAGATGGATAGATTCTATAAAACACAAACTTAACATAGTCCTGGCTGCATAAGTGACACAAGATCAGAAACTCCAAATCTCCTCTACATTTAATGGCAAATGTGGATAACAATTCACCATCCGTAATTAATAGACTTATTTAATCATATCTGAGTATGTGCTGATGTATCCCATGAGCAAAATTCCTTCAGCTACACAACATGACATTTTGCAGGCCAAATTTTTAAATTCTCGACATGATTGGGAGTTGAACACATGATAATTGGGCTGGCAGCAAGTGTGCTAACCATCATCCTACCATAGTGCCCTATGGTTTGGGGACATATTGGGGGAAAAAAACATCATATCAGTCTTCATACTAAATAATCTGATATGGCATAGGTGAAATGATATGATGTACTCAGAACATTTGAAATAAAGACCCCCAGAACACAGTGATAAGATTTAAACATACGGTTTGAAATAAAGTATCCAGTCCACAGGCATAAAGAACACACTTGTTGTCTGGAATAAAGATGAACAGACAGATGAGCTAGGAAAGATCAGATGGTAGATTACATTGGTAAACAACAGCAACTGCTGCTACATCACCGTGGCAAATTATTTATATATGTGAGCACATATGTGTGCACGTGCGTATGCTTGCGTGCATGCATGTGTATAAATTACTTGGGAATGTAAGATAGTGGGCGTCGTACTGACCACACTTCAGTGTGAGGTTCAGAAGAGAAAAGTGTCTGGTGTGTGATCCATACATGGTTGTATTTGTGGTCATCTTTGCTAGGAGGGTGACCTCTTGCTTTATTTGTGACATGAAGTGCTAAAGCTTTTTGAAAAGCACAGTCTTATGATAGTCATATTACATGGCCAAACCATCTGATTTGCCGTTTTCTATTGTAGTCTAACACTGATATTGTCCCTACATCATTTTTGAATGTTAGTTAGTTATTTAGGGGACAGATCATCCTCTGTGCACATCGAACCATTCAGTCCATAAGTGCTCTGATCCCCACCTCAATAAATCCCACAGCGTGTAGTGGCATACCACACCAGTTCTGTGTTGGTTTATTAATCTTCTTTCGCTTCTTGCATAGTGTTCTTGCTTCGCCACACCTCTGTCAACTTGCTGTTCTGGCAGCCTTACCGTGGTTGTAGATTCACAGTCATCACTTGGTTTTCGCAAACATCTTACTTCTCGTAGATCATTCAGTATATCATCAGCCTGGTAAACTCAAGGATGGTTTCGCTCAGATGCACGAACTCTGTAGCAATGGCCAAAATCTTGAGATACAAATCTGATTGCATCACTCGTTACATTACAAATTCAATGTATGCATTTCATTTCTGTTATTTAAATTGTTAATTTCCTTTCTGTTGTTAACTGTTCTTTTCCTTTCCGTTGTTAGTTTCTAATTCTAACATTGAAAGTGTAATGTTGGCAAGAAGACAGTGTTAAAACGTGCTATTTTACTGCAATGTGTCAGACATCAGTTCAATAATTTGCTGTGCAGTTATTATAAAACCATCATACAAGTGCATCTAATCCACAATACTAGCAAATATAAACACATATTTTTGAAACGTATAGTAGTATTTGGGAGGTACTAAAGCTTCATCAGAATATATGGTAATTTCAAGAGACGGAATGGCTAAAAACTCTGGCCACATACAAATAGATAATATGACCATTAAAAGAACGGAAACATTCAAATACCTGGGTACAATCTTCAACTGCTCCAACATCATAAGGGAAGAAATACAAACTAGAATCAACTCTGGAAATAAGATATACTATGCACTACAAAATCTACTAAAATCAAAGGCGCTATCTCGTAACACCAAAATCACAATATACAAAACACTGATCAGACCAGTTGTGCTGTATGGCTCTGAAACCTGGAGTACAACGAAAGGAGACGAAGCCTTGTTACAAACCTTTGAGAACAAAATTTTAAGACGCATCTTTGGACCCATTAGGGATACACAAAGTGGAGAGTGGAAAAGAAGAAGTAACAAAGACATTTATGATCTGTTTAAGTCCCCGCTAATCACTGGTATCATGAAGGCTAATAGACTACAATGGCTGGGGCATATAGAAAGAATGGAAGATAATAGGGAAACAAAACTCGCTTACACTCAGGAAATAAATGACCGTAGACCCCGAGGTAGACCAAGAAGGCGGTGGAGAGATAATACATATACAGACCTACAAGCACTTGGAATCAACGACTGGCAAGAGAAGGTCCACCAGAAAGACGAATGGAGACGGATTGTATCTGCAGCAAAGAACCTCAATGGCTCGGAACGCTGAAGAAGAAGAAGAAGAAGAAGAAGAAGAAGAAGAAAGCTTCATTATATGACAACAGGATATTATTCACGTGTAATGAAAACGGTATCCACCAAATTACAAGGAAAAAAGTAACTTATTCGCATGTTCAGGCACAACACGTCATTATGTACATGGCATTAACTCTTAAAGGTCATGATGATTTGGTGCAGGAAATTATCTCTGAGGTGTAGTGTCGCTCTACAAGTTTTTGGTTAATTTATTTCCATGGCTCTCAAAAGTATACTGGTATTATAACCAGGAATAAAGGGATGTTTAAAATGTAAAACCAGAGTAAAAGAAATAATATGCTGAGTAGGCGTTATACCATTTTTGAATACTTGGTCATCCTAAATACTGGTTTTTTGGTCTTTAAATGTCACGGCAAATTTACAATGCAATGTTTGGTCCATGTGTTCCACGAGCAGATGGCATATGAGGAGTAATTTGGTAAATATATCATCCACCATCTTGAATGTGTCAGCTCCTTGTGCAACGAAACATTTCATTTCCCCCACGTAGTAGCTTGAGTGCTGCTGTAACATCACCCTTCACTAATCAACTGCCAAAGAAAACAGAAGAATGTGTTAAACGTTTTGTGCTTGCATGTTGCATTGTGAAAAGAGAACTATTATTTTGTTTAGTTTTCTTTTTTTCTCACATCATGTAGTCACATATTGCATGGTAAAAATATTGTCAATGACTGTAAAATGTATGCTAGAAGGAAATAGATTTTGGTAGCATTGGTTGTGAAGTCCATTTGTATTGACGAAGTAGCACACCACGCATAGCGCATATAAGCACTGGTTTGCATTGTGTTCACTTACTGTAAAGTTGTAAAACATGTTGTCTTTCTACTAACACATATGACTTACAGGCTGTGATACCCTTTTGTCTTTCAACCAACACATCTGACTTTCAAGTTGTGGTGCCTGTTGTCTGTAGACCAACACATTTGTCTTCCAAGCTGTGATACCTGTGGTCTTTAGACCAACACATTTGACTTCCAAGCTGTGATATATGTTGTCCTTAGACCAACACATTTGACTTCCAAGCTGTGATATCTGTTGTCCTTAGACCAACACATTTGACTTCCAAGCTGTGATATCTGTTGTCCTTAGACCAACACATATGACTTCCAAGCTGTGATATCTGTTGTCCTTAGACCAACACATTTGACTTCCAAGCTGTGGTATCTGTTGTCCTTAGACCAACACATTTGACTTCCAAGCTGTGATATCTGTTGTCCTTAGACCAACACATTTGACTTCCAAGCTGTGGTACCTGTTGTCCTTAGACCAACACATATGACTTCCAAGCTGTGATATCTGTTGTCCTTAGACCAACACATTTGACTTCCAAGCTGTGGTATCTGTTGTCCTTAGACCAACACATTTGACTTCCAAGCTGTGGTATCTGTTGTCCTCAGACCAACACATATGACTTTCAAGCTGTGGTACCTGTTGTCCTCAGACCAACACATTTGACTTCCAAGCTGTGGTACCTGTTGTCCTTAGATCAACACATATGACTTCCAAGCTGTGGTACCTGTTGTCCTTAGACCAACACATTTGACTTCCAAGCTGTGGTACCTGTTGTCCTTAGATCAACACATTTGACTTCCAAGCTGTGGTACCTGTTGTCCTAAGATCAACACATTTGACTTCCAAGCTGTGGTACCTGTTGTCCTGAGGCCAACACATATGACTTCCAAGCTGTGGTACCTGTTGTCCTTAGACTAACACATTTGACTTCCAAGCTGTGGTACCTGTTGTCCTTAGACCAACACACTTTAATTCCACAACTGCGATTCGGTTGTCCATCGGCCAGCCCATTTTACTTCTAAGCTGGGATGCATTCTTGCCTTTAAGCCAACATATAGCGTGTATTTTTAATGACTGTATGGTTTTGGAAATATTGCAGGTCCAAGTTTTGTATTCACCCTCTGTGGATAAATACAAAACTTGGAACGGCGATATTTTCAAAACCCCTGCAGTCATTAAAAATACACCCTATATAAGAGTTAAAAGCATTTGTTAGGACTGGTCTTGCCTTGCCACTCTGATTCTTACTCTTTCACCCAAACTGCCATGTGTTGACCCTAATAAAGGAAATCCCGTTATGCATCATTGACTGCATTCATCATTATTTTTTGTCAATGGACCTGACAGAATTCAATGAGTGTCATCAGTATTTTTAGCATGTAAAATCAAATGTACACCGATTTCTTGTTCAACCCAGCCTAAGATGGGTGCCAGGGAATGTTCCAGGAAGTAAAGGCGGCGGGCATGACATTAACTGCATCATCCATGACGTGTCAGTTTTGCCGATGCTAATCCTCCATGCCACTGTCTCAGTCCATGCAACATGATTTTTCCCTGTCTGCCTCTGCCTCTTTTACCACTGATATTTCCAGTTGTCACGAAGTTGTCCAATGTTCCTTCTCATTACTAAAAGACTGAAGTTTACCTCTGATCTATAATTGTGTATAATAGTATACTCCCATTAACCCCTTCCATACAGATATTGTTAGTTGCCCTGACCGCCCAAAGTATTTACAACATTTGTTTCTGGAACATATATTCGTTGCTTCCAAGCACTTCCTAATGTGGACCACTTTTCCTACCTTGGACAGAAAGAGTTAAAAGCTGATATTTCAATGTCTGATAAAATTAACACTAAACATGTAATTTTGTAATTTGATTTCTTATCCATTTTCCATTTTATAACTAGCCTGTGAGTTCTTGTTGATCATATGCTATATCGTATTCTGCTGCACTGTTTAACTCGTTGTCGTTCATGAATTGCAATCAGTAGCAGACAAGTTTCAGTTCATATGTCATGATATGACTTCTTTGCTTCTTGCTACTAGTAACCATACTAGCAATAACAATCATGTTATGGAACATATCACCACATGTGGTCATGTGGTAGAACAGAGAAATTAGCAAACAGCCTTATGTGGGAAGTGTAGGTAAGAGAAGCAAAGGAGTACTGAGAGAGAGAGAGAGAGAGAGAGAGAGAGAGAGAGAGAGAGAGAGAGGGTTATGGGGAAAGTTCACACAGCTGGGCTATAATTATATAAGGAACATCATCTTCATCAATGTATCAGATCATAGAGAGAATTGGAAGGAAATAATACCAATATATATATATATATATATATATATATATATATTCCATTGGCACCTTGCCGTCTTGACAGACGATAGTTTGTGCTTTAAAAAGGCATAATAACTTTTAACTATGGCGGTAGCGAGTGTGACTGATAAGGCCAATTTGCGCTGTAAATGTCCGTTCACAGTGGGTGCATGTGAACACGTGGTCATTTCCACCATCATGCACCATCTTACGTCTCAAACGCTTGGTGTGTGACTTTTCTGCAATAATTTTCTCCTTTGACTTTATTCCATTTCTGATATTTGCCCTCCATGCAACACGTTCAGCGGCGACTTGCTCCCAATGTGCATTATCAATGCCTGTATCAATCATGTCCCGCTTACACACATCTTTGTATCGTAGTAGAGGCCGACCCTGAGATCTCTTACCCATCTGTAATTCACCAAAAAAGATATCCTTTGGTATTCTACCATCATCCATCCTCCTAAGATGTCCTATCCATCTAAGTCTACGAAGACTGAGCATGGAATAAACGGTCACACAACCTGATCTTTCCAATACTTCAGTATTTGTGATTTTGTCTTGCCACTTAATACCAAGAATTCTTCGCAGACACCGCATATGAAAGCTGTTTAAATTGTTCTCTTGGTGTGAGTAAGTTGTCCAGGTTTCACTGCCATAGAGAAGAGTACTAAGGACACAGGCTTGATAGACAAGGACTTTTGTTTTGGCAGTAAGCTTCCTGTTCTCCCAGACTCTTTTTCTTAACCTGTTCATTGTTGTTGCTGCCTTACCAATCCGGATGTTGATTTCCTGATCTAGGGATAATTTGCTATTTACCACTGATCCTAGATATGTAAAATGGTCTACTATCTCTAGTTCGGCGTCGTCAATAAAGATTGATGGTACCTCATGTGCACCTTGTGACATAATCTGTGTCTTCTTTTTGCTAATTGTTAAACCAAATTCAGAACAAGCATTGGAGAATGCAGATAGTAGACATTGCAATTCTTCCTCAGAGTGGGTCGTAACTGCAGCATCATCTGCAAAAAGCAACTCTCTGATCAGTACCCTCCTAATTTTGGTCTTAGCCTTCAATCTCTGAGCATTGTAGAGGCCGCCATCTGAGCGTGAGTGAATGTATATACCACCATCCTGATCACGAAATGCATATTTCAGTAGAAGTGAAAAGTATATTCCAAAGAGGGTGGGAGCTAGTACACAACCTTGCTTAACTCCACTCTTGATTTCAAATTCTTCAGAAGTTGCACCATCAAACTTGATTATACCCTTCATGCCTGTGTGGAACGATTCCACAATGGACAGAAGAGTTGGTGGGCAGCCAATCTTCTTTAGTGCCTTGAACAGACCCTCACGACTGACCAAATCAAATGCCTTTGTGAGGTCGATGAAGGCAATAAACAGTGGTTGATTCTGTTCACGGCATTTTTCTTGCATTTGTCGCAATGAGAATATCATATCAGTGGTAGACCGGTTCTGTCGAAAGCCACACTGTGATTCGGGGTAGACTTGATCTCCTAGGACTTGAAGTCTGCGTAGAACAATTCTGGCAAATACTTTTCCAACAATACACAGAAGTGAGATACCCCTATAGTTGTTGCAGTCGCTCCGATCGCCCTTGTTCTTGTACAGTGTTATGATGCTTGAATCTTTGAAATCCTGTGGGACTTGTCCTTCACGCCAGCATAGCTCTATTAGCTGGTGGATCTGTATAGTGAGTGTGTCTTGCCCACTCCTGATAACCTCTATTGGAATCCCATCCTTACCTGGAGCCTTGCCAGATGCAAGTTCATTTATAGCACACTTAACTTCTGTTATGGTGGGAAGTGTGTCCAGGTGGTCAAGAGTTGGTAGAGCCTCTATGGCGTTGAGGGCATCATCCGCTAGTTTGGTCTCACTTGAGTAAAGCTCCAAATAGTGCTCTACCCATCTGTCCATCTGCTGTTTCTTATCAGTGATGACTTCTCCAGTCAAGGTTTTCAATGGTGCACTTCTTTTGATCACTGGACCACAAGCTTTCTTTATTCCTTCATACATGCTTCTTATGTCTCCCTTATCACTTGCGATTTGAATGGACTCGCATAACTTGATCCAATAATCATTTGCACACTGCCTGGCAGCCTTTTGCACATCCTTCCTAGCTTGCCTTAGCTCACTCAGAGTGTTACGCGTTGGTCTTTCCTTGTTTCTTAAGAGAGCTTTCTTCTTCTTATCAATCAGGGGCTGCAGAGTCTCGCTGTTGGCCGCAAACCAGTCCTGCCTCTTATGATCCACAGTGCCGTAAACCCCTACGGCAGTTTTATAAAGAGTTTCCTTAATTTGACCCCACTTTTCATTTACTGTACAATTTTCTGGTGTATCAGTGAAAGCATCTTCAAGTTGCTGTTGAAACTGAAAGCACTTTTCAGGATCATGAGTGTTAATAATATTAATCCTGTGGCTAGATTTGTGTTTAGCTGTGTAGATTCTCTTTGGTCTCAGTCTAACCCTTGCAACAACCAAAGAATGATCCGTATCACAGTCAGCACTGTGGTAACTACGAGTCAATGATATATGGTTCAGATGTTGTCTCCGTGTGATGATGAAGTCCAGCTGGTGCCAATGGCCGGATCTTGGATGTTTCCATGTGACCTTATGCATCTCTTTTGTTTTAAAAAAAGAGTTTGTAATACATAGGTCATTACTGGTGCAATGCTCCAGCAGCCTTTGCCCATTTTCATTCATGCGACCGATGTTGTATTTTCCAAGGCACACTGGCCATGAACTTGAGTCCTTGCCCACACGAGCATTGAAATCACCGAGCATATAAATGTAGTCAGATTTTGGAACTGCCTTGATCACGGAGTCTAACTCCTCATAGAACAAATCCTTCACATCATCAGAGGAATCGAGTGTCGGTGCATATGCAGTAATAATGGTGGCAAACCCAAAAGAGGTTGCCAAGCGCAGGGATAATAGTCTTTCATTTCCTCCTGCTGGAATTTCAATCATTCCCAGTAGCGAATTCTTCACTGCAAAGCCCACACCGTGTTGCCTTTTTTCTGCCTGCCCTCTACCCTTCCAGAAAAAGGTGTAGTTGTTTTCCCTGAGTGACCCTTCCTCAGCGAGGCGAGTCTCCTGCAGGCCAGCAATATCAATGTTAAGACGATTGAGTTCGGCATCAATCACAGCCGTTTTTCTCACATCGTCAATATTGGTCAAGTCAGTGGAAAATCCTGGACACATGGTTCAGGATATATATATATATATATATATATATATATATATATATATATATATATATATATATATATATATATGTGTGTGTGTGTGTGTATGTGGTGTGTACACACACACACACACACACACACACACACACATACACACACAAACACACTAGACCAGGTACCCGAAGATGAATCATAATACCTTCATCTTCATTCGCACTCAGACCTCTATATTATGGACTCAAATAAGAGCAGTAGGTAGATTCATGTTCGTGATATTCCCATACAGATTTTGATGGAAGGAAGTTGGTTGGGCCAAAGTTATTTACGTTCATCACTGTCACTTGGGACGGACTGTAGCAGATGCCTGGCTGTCACGGCACTATTTCCACACACACACACACACACGCACGTACGCACGCACGCACGCACGCAGAGAGAGAGAGAGAGAGAGAGAGGTGATTAACTAATTACTTTATGCTACTTCGTCATCGTCGGTGTCTGTGACTTAGGGATAGTAAACGCAGCTTTATAAACCTGACATACTGGGTGTAAATTCTGCAATATGCGATTTGGAAGTAGACCGTGTGGAGTTGACTGTCACATTTAGATAAAAAAGGGCTGGGGTTGATTACGACATACTGTACACGGACGTGCAACTGACTTTTAATTTCTCCATTGTAATGTTTATTTAACTTTGCGCTTGCAGTTGATATATTTTCAGTGTTTCTTTTTCTGAATAAATTCACCTTCCAGTTAACATATCATGTTTAACAGCAGTAATTAGGGTAAAGTATAGGAGCATATTTATACGCATTGAGGTACAATGGGTATACGGTGACAGCCCCATATTGGCATAGACCAGTCAGTGCGCTCCAAGTGATGTGATCAACATCACACTTTAGAAAGCTTCCTCGATGAAGATGTAAACAAATGATCACTGTGCCGGCGGGCAAAAGTGTGCTAGCCGTTGTGCTATTGTGGCTCCCAGAATTAATGTAGTGTGTTTTATTCTGTCATCATCAGTGACAAGTCCTTTGCTGAACGTCACTATCAACACAGCCAATCAAAATGTTCCTCGATCTTTTGCCAGTTTGACCACCTTATTCACGCTCGTGCCGACAGTGCCTTCAGTGCCCTGTATTTATCCACCTTTGTGCTGGTAGATCCTTCTTCTAGCTGACATCTGACCATCCCTGAACCGACTCCACAGCAGTCGATCATGGCGGCAAGACACCTAAAACCAATGATGCTTTCAGTTCACACTCTGTTGACCGTAAGGCTCGGTTGGTGTGCAGATCAAATTGGACAAAATTTTTACCATTTTTTGTTTTTTTAGTTCACAAACAGACGTTGATCTTTACTGTTTCCCAACACACCTCCAATGCCCTCGTATCACGAGGACCATGTCAACTACCTATCTGAAGACTGAAACTGAACCTTCACCAACATGAATTGATGAACATTTTCTATTGTCTCACCATTTGTGATATCTCTTATTACTTTTTCTGCACAACTGTTGAACAAACTTGGGGGTAGAAATCAGCCCTGTACCACTAGCACCAGTACCTCAAACTTACCAAATGTTTAACAGGATACTCTGACAGCTGCTTATTTTGTATGATATAGTGATTCTTCTTCTTTTTCTTCGTTCCTCCCATGAGAGGGGTACCTCACACCACACAGGACAGTGTCGGACTTCAGCATACATTTGTGCAAGGCGTGCTTCCTCTAGACAAATTCTACCCCAGGTAAATGACTCTTATCTACCAGTGGATAAGTTTCCTTTTCTAACAATTTTGCCAGGGCAGGGGTCTTACAGTATACTATTTAAGATTTCTAACGGCTATGGGATTGTTAACAAGCACAAATTGCACACGTTGCCTTCAGCTTTTGTCTTTATATGGGAAGACTAGGTATCCGATTTAATTTTCCAAGAGATCAAGGGAACGTGTGATGTGATAGTAGGTCAACCCCTTTCTCTTACCATGCTCCGCCAATTCTGATATTCTACAATATTGACGGCCTTACTTTAGCCCATGCAGACAGTATGAAACAAGTACAAAAAAATTATAATATCATACCCAAAATTGCCTGGAGTCAGGTTCTTCCTCTGTCTCGTGCACTCCACTAGCAGAGAAATACATGGGATTCATGACAGACAACCCTGGTCTTTCACCCTTTAGAGAAAATATAACAACATACCTTTCTATACAGATTTCCACATCCACGTAACTAAATTAAGAATTAAAACTAAGATTGATCAAGTGCTGCATATGTGAATTACTGTGTAGTGCAAAACACTGACAATCAAAAGACAATGTGTGGAAAAATGTGTAGATTTCAAAATGTGGTTACATCAATAAATAAGGGGGAGGGGCGCGGATAATCATAGCAGTAGAAGAAAACAAAAAGAAATATAAAAACTTGGATTGAACACAAACATTACTGAATGAGATAAAGGTCAAACAATTAAAATACTGCAGCTATATAAAATGAAACAGTTTCTATATCAAAGATTTGATGGATAGGCGGCATACTGGACGAAGTCAACATTATATAGGATTTTTATGTTTATGTTGCATATCCCTTACAGGGCGCTGCAGTCAACACCATCATGTTTCAGCTGCTGTTGATGTACTAGGCAAGTTTTTACGTTCATTAGTTTGCCCTTGCTTTCTGAACGACCAGCTCATATACCCCTATAAGTTACCAGTGCGGCGCGATCCGCTGCCGAATCTCACAGCTGCTGTTTTCCCCACGTGGATATACAGAATTACGAACAATGTAGTTAATTCCTTGGCCAGGGAGAGAGACTGTATAGATAAAGTACAGATATAGGACCCTATTAAACTCCTTAAAGTATAATGGGCAATTGGTGCCAGCCACATATTTGTCAGCACCCAATGGGTGATGTGGTCAATGTAAAGCCAGTTTCCTTCACTTCCCGGACATTTCTGGCACTCGTCTTAGACTAGGTTGAGTTGAGTTGAGTTGAGTTAAGAACCAACATCACTGCACTCAGGACATTCCCATACGTGCTCAGTCCCCTCGTTCAACAGCCAGCGAAGAGTCATACTACTAATCATTCCCACCGCTATCTGATTAAAAGTTCTCCTGGTCTTCCCTCTCAGTTTTGAGATTCTTCCAGAACCCCTCCCGATCCCCGGTAATCTCATTCTTTCCACATATGGGTTCTCAATCTGTTCCTCCGCCTTCTCCACCTGGTCCCACAAACGCACGACCACCTCCCTCTTGTCCATAGGCAAGATGTTTTAAGACTAGGTTGAACTAGTAGCCCAGGTCAATTAATTAAATTCTGGCTCAATTAGGATTTGAACACATGCCATGAAGTATGATTCACTTGTTGTCCCGGCCTTTTAACATGGATGCCAGATATTGTTTTCTGGGAAGGAAAAGAGGCGAGGGATAGGACTAGTCACACGACTTCTAAATACAGTGACATAATGCAAATGAAAGCTTATACCTGTACACACCAATGGTTCTACGTCCACGGGATTACATTATGTGCACTGATGTAATATTTTAAAATGAAAGCAGGTGTATCTTAGGCCTGTCACTAAACATTATACTAACTTCTCTTGCACTTTGACCAAGAGGCAAACAGGTGTGTACAAAGAGGCAGGCAGGCACTTACACACACGCACACACACACACACGGGGAGAGAGATCGAGTGAGTGAGAGAGGTGTGGGGGGGGGGGGGGGTGGAAGAGAGAGAACAAACGAACTAACTATTTTCAAACGACAGCAATTAGGTCCATATTAAATTCGACCCTTCCAATCAACCATCTTTGGAACATCAGTTATATGGTATTTATTATGTACGTTACATTGACACAGAAAACACAAAAAGATGGCCATATGAATGCTATTGGAATAAAAGCAGATGCATCATATCTAATTAACACTAGTAGTATTAAAATACTAGAAGCAATGAGAGTATGCTTTAATATAGTGACATTAATAATATCATTTCTATTAAAAAGAAAACAAGTTGTATCACACAATAAATCGTTATCTCAAAACATTACTTTTAATACTGGAGTACCTCATGTGTCTATACTTGGCCCACTCTTATTTTCAATTAATGTAAATGACCTTCCCATATATCTTTTGTCGTCCTGCGATCTATTTGCAGACGACTGCAGAGTATATACATACGCTAGGGACTGTGATGTGCTAGAATCGTCCTTGCAACAGGAATTAAATAGTGTAGTTAACTGGAGTTATGCAAACCGTAAGCAAATTAAGATTCCTAAAACTAAATCTATGTTAACAGCAACCAGACAAAGAATTCACACCCTGAACTCTCAGAGAACTCTTCAGCCGCACATTGGTAGCAACCCTGTAGAAAGTGTAACCGAACATAAAGCACTGGGTCTTATCATTGATGAAAATCTAACCTTTAATTCCCATGTTAAAGCTCTCGCTAAACAAATAGCCAAATAATGTATACCGGCTTGTCAAAACTAAACATACACTTGATGAAAATACAAGAAATACATTCTACACTTCCCTCATACAATTACGTATTGACTAGTGCTTCACAATCTGGGATGGGTGCTCCAAATCAATAAAACAACGCCTTTATTCACTACAGAAAAGTGCAGTGCGTTTAATTAATGGTAAAACGCTTACCGACAATTCTAACCTACATGAACGTCTTCAGTTACTACCACTCCACAAACGTTTCCTTTTTAATAAGGTCAAACTAATGCACAAAATCCTATTTCAAAATGCACCACTCAGCTACCTGTGGCCATTGTTTAAATATAACGCAAGACATAGCGAACGACTAAACATACTTCAAGTCCCTAAACCTAGGATAAACTTATGCAAAACAAGCTTAGCGTACTCTGCCGCTCAGTTGTGGAACAATCTGCCACAAGAAATCAAAGACACCGCCAATCCCTATACATACAGTAGCTACCTGTTTAAACACTATCCCAGTACAGACTGCATGCCTCCCTAATAAAAGAAAAAATTAAAACTAATAAACATGATCTAAAATGACATCTAGTATAATACACATCACCATATGTATGGTACGTTAGACCTACGTTAGGTAATTATAATGGCCATGTTAAAAATTGCTTTAGTGAGTCATGTATTATTGATTATTTTCCATGCGTCATAATGCATATTGCTCTGTTGTCTAAGATTAGCTAGCTTCGTAAGTGATGCATGAATGACATAATGTATGGGAAGAAAGAGATGATAAGGGTAGAATGTCAAACGGGTCTGCGTGCCCAATTCTTAACCATTTGAAAATAATGTTCGTTCGTTCGTTCGTTCGTTCATTAGTATTATACCAGCATCCATTGTATATTGTATTTGAGAGAGAGAGAGAGAGAGAGAGAGAGAGAGAGAGAGAGAGAGAGACAAAGAGAGAGAGAGACAAAGAGAGAGAGAGAGAGAGAGAGAGAGAGAGAGAGAGAGAGAGAGAGAGAGAGAGTCATGTATTGTCTACTAACAGATGGTCTAAAGAATTTATAAGGTTTCGTGTTGTATTCAAACCATCTTTACTGCAAGTATTTCTTAAATACAAGGAAATCTCATTGAAAATGCAATGTTATATTTCTATAGCCTACGAAGATATTTTATAAAGCAAACTTTGATTTACTCAGAAGCAGCAGGACATGCTACATGATAGTTGTACTTCTTGGAGTCAAGATATCCATTCAGACCGTACAACAGAAGCCATGAACAGTCAATACTGTCATTTCCAGGGCCTAAGCCAGAATGAATTATCTAGAGATTTGACATTTAAAAGACACATTTATCTCAAAGTACCTTACCTGAAACTTATCAAGAAACCACGTCTTCATTCCTCTGTAAGTTGATTATGGCAACCGATGTGGCATGTATTAAAAATAACGGGGGTGGGGGGGGGGGGGGAGAGTAGGTAAGGAAAACGAATGTTACATGTTCATGTTTTATTTCATAACTACTTACTTTTCAGAGATGTGTGTGTCTGTGTGTGTGTTTAAATTTTATCATTTGCAAGGTATATAATTCAACAGACTTCTGTTTCCCTGCTTGCCTCACAACGCCAAGATAAAAAAGGGTACAAAAAGGCGATATGCGAGGGAGCTTCAAATGGAAATGTGTGTGTGTGTGGGTGTGTGTGGGTGTGTAGGTGGGTGTCAGAGTCTAGAGTAGTGCAGTGATGCAGTGACATCGTTACGCCCGCCAGGCGACTTAGTCCCCAGCCGGGATGCCGTAACTTCGTTACGCCCGCCAGGCGAGTAGTAGTTACCTGCCTGCGAGGTTGCTGGCTGACGAGACGGCCAGCGGTCAGGCAAGGACGAAGCAAGACGCACGCATGCCTCGTGAAGCCACTTCAGGTGGGGAGGCAAGTTGCGAGCTATAGACAGACAGCTCTGGGACGTGGACTCGACTGGACATATGATGAGAGAAAGGTGTTGTGTGGTTTCTGTGCCCGAAAGTCGAGTGTCTGTTCATCTTGAGAGATAGACTGTGAGCTGTATTGTGTATGTAAGTGTATTGAAGTATAACATATATCTTGTAATGATCATCGTATTGTATATGATCTGTAAATAAATCCATTGAACGTTGTGTCGTTGAGTCTCAAGTCAAATCACGTTGTACTTGTACTGTCTCACATGTGTTAGGTTAACGAGCCAGGTTTAAGACCCTGACATGTGTGGACGTGGTGGCATTCGTCCGGCTTTGAAATGAACGTAGTTTAGATAATTTAACATTTAAACTTAGAGTTGTGAACTTAGAATGTGTGTCCAACTTTATTGTACATGTAAATGTGATCGTTGAAGGCTCATTTTGATAGATATTATTACATTAGTTAAACATGGAGACTAAATGTGATTGTACAGTGCATACATATTGTTTGATCTTGTAAACGTGTAAAACATTTGTGATTGTGAAACTTGTCACCGTTTTGACCTTGTCGACATTGTAAACTTGTCGCCATTGTGACCTTGTCGCCATCTTGTAAACTTGATGTCTATGTCCTTACTGAATGTCATCTTGATGTAAGTGATGTGTCATCAATGTTGTAGCGTGTTAAGATATAGTTAGAGTGTCTTTGTAAAGTAAGTTGTGGAAAGCAGAAAGTTTTGGAAAGAAAGTGACTTGTGTTTTGAAGAAAAAAAATTGTTGACTGACAAAATTACGACCTACAATTACACTCAACGCCATACAAACCTAATCAAAACTTAGTGACAAGCAGGCACACCACATCAAATAGACGCTAATTTATTTCCTCCAAAAACAAAGCAGGTTTTCTGTGCCATCTGAAACCCTTGCCGTAGAGGTCATTTGTGTTTGAAGTAGCGACCCTACAGTTCCTAGCCCGATTTCCAACCGTTCTTCACCGCATCCGGTGCACTTGAGTATATTTTTCTTTTCATATACTTTAGAATGCAAATTTAGGCACGTATTGTCAATAGAACACAATTGTAAATTGTTTACTTTACTAACCACTTGTAACAAATTGTGTGGCTGGTATTTCATTTGCATTTTCCATCATGTCTTCATTAAATGATTTCATCGATATGGGGTTAAAGTTAAAGTTAACAGGAGATGAGTTAATGAAGTGGAGTGAGAATAAATACTCTGAACACCTTCGCGAGAAAGCTACTGAACGCGATGAAAGAGCAGCTGAAAGAGCATTAAAGCAGGCAGAAACTGATGCAGCTTTAAAGCAAGCAGAAATAGCAGCTCAGAGTAAGAGAGAAGAACTGGAGGTACAGCTAAAGATTAAACAGCTTGATACTGAGACTGCCATTAACAAAGAGTCTAAGAAATCTGAGAGACTGGAAAAAGAAAACCAGTACAAGAAATACCAAGGTATCGTACGTAATTATACCTCGGGTGACTGCATCGCAGCCTTTACCCAAAATTTTGAGACTTTAATGGACCGTTACCAGGTTCCACTGTCTGAATGGAATATTATTTATATGAGGAGTTTATCAGGGGAGCCTCTTAAAGTCATTGAGACTATCCCCAAAGACCTCAGAAAAGATTACCATTATCTAAAATCAAAGATTATGGCACATTTTATGTTAGATGAGGCAGGTTACAGAGAACAATTCAGCAAGTTGAGCCCAAAACCGACTCAAACGTTCCCTGACTACCTCTGCTTAGTCCGAGATATATTTTCCAAATGGACTTCAGCAGCTAATATTGATAAAAGCTATCAAAAGTTAGAAGACCTGATCATCAGAGATAAAGTCATTTCATCCATTCCATCAGCATTTTCAAAATTTTTGCAAGAGAATGAATGCACTAGTGTAGATGAGATTGAGAGACGTGGTTCGGCTTATTACACAGCCAACAAACATTGTTTTGCCAGTGAAGCTACTGACATAAATTTTGTAGCATCGGCTAACTATGACAAACCCTATAGTAGGCAGAAACCTCATAAGCCTACATCTGAGAAGTATAATCACTGTAGATATTGTAAAATTTCACACCATCAAGGTGAGATGTGTGACAAGAACCCCGCATATCATACTTATCTACAAAACATGGTAAACAGACAAGATAAGGAGCGTAGATCCTTCAGAAATTTGCGTAAATGTTTCCTCTGTAAGGCGTACGGACATTATCGCCATGATTGTAAAGGTAGGCAAATGATCAACAAAGCAAATGCCGCCTTGTTTGACAGTTCATCGTCAGATGAAGAACAATCAGAGAAACATCCTGTGAACTCAGCACAGGCTTTTGATATGTTTAACGCAAATAAATGTAATGTTTGTAATACCTTTTATGAAGATGGCATTTTAACAGGCGGCCACTCTATTCCTATTGCCAATGAAGAAGCTAATTTGGTAGTAGATTCCAAAGACAGAATAAACGTCCATCAAGGATACGTGAATGGCAAGTCTGCTACAGTCCTTCAGGACACGGGAAGCTCACTTATTGGTCTAAAGAGAACGTTCATAATGCCTACAGACTATACAGGCAGGCACGTAACATGCAGAACATTCTCTGGCAATATTGAAAAGTACCCACTAGCATGGGCATATATTCAAACACCTTTCCTCACTGGTAAAGTAAAATGCGCAGCATTAACAAACCCGGTGTGCGATATTATAATTGGAAATTTACCAGAGGTGAATAATATGCCTCATGACATAACATCTCTTTGCATTGATGATATCATAACATCACCTCCGAATGTCCTCCGAAGTCGGAGAGTGTCTGCCTGTACGGCGAGGAACCACCAGTCTGCACACCAATAAGCCAGACATGGGACAACGGATACTCACGCAAAACTCAGGTCCTGTATGACATCACACTGATGCTGGACAACAGGATGTCTTCATCCGACATACAGGACTTTGCGTTGGAGCTCAAGCCAACGAACACAAGCAAGCAAGCAAGCATAACATCACCATCAAATGTCATCAATGATAATGTTACACCACCTAATGAATGTATCGTAGCTAATGTAGCACTAAGATCTCATGACATCATTGATAACACTGTTTCATCACCATCTGATATCATTGAATGTGTGAACGCAGTAACCAGAGCTACTGCTAGAGTGCAAGATGAAAGTAACCAATCTGAGGCTATACAAATGCTTAGTCCAGTATCACTACCTTCTAAAACCATGAAGGAAACGTTTGTAACAGCTCAAAAGGCTGATCCTTCATTGTCGAAATATTTTAATCTGATCGGCCAAAAGCCAAAGGTAACCAAGAATGCAAAATGGCATTTTGCTTTGAAAAATTGTATCCTCACTAGGTATTATACCAGGGGTGACAGCACAACAGAGCAAACTGTTTTGCCAAGTGAGTATCGCAAGCAAGCCTTACATCTTGCCCATGATATACCTCTTGCAGGGCATATGGCATACGCTAAGACCAGATCAAGATTATTAACACAGTTTCATTGGCCCAGATTTTGCAATGACATTAAACAATATTGCAGAAGTTGTGACATCTGCCAAAAACTGGTAAAGAAAGGTAAACACTCACAGGCAAAGGTACAAGTTACTGACTTAGCCAGTCGACCTTTTGAGAAAATATCTGTCGACATAGTGGGCCCTCTTAATCAGACAACAACTAGAGGGAATAAATATATTCTAACTGTCATTGATCAATGTAGCCGCTGGCCGGAAGCGATTCCGCTAAAGAACATAACTGCCAATGATATAATGGAAGTTTTCTTCCATATATTTTCTCGGATAGGATTTCCAGACACTATCCAATCAGATAGGGGCACTCAGTTTATCGCCGCATCTACTCAAGCTTTCACCAAAATGTTGGGAGTGAAGCAATGTTTCAATTCCCCGTACCATCCTCACTCAAGTGGGATAATAGAAAACTTTAACGGCGATTTAAAGCACATGCTTGCTAAAGTCACGCAAGAGCATCCCAAGAACTGGGACGTATATTTACCTGCTATTCTCTTTGCTTATCGCGAGATACCACATTCTAGTACAGGCTTCTCTCCTTTTGAACTTATCTATGGTGCCAAACCACGTGGCCCATTGACTATTTATCATCAAATGTTAACTGACTCCACTCCAGTACTTAAACCCATATCATCATACGTATACGTTACATCATTGCGTGACAGAATCATCAAATCTTGTATAATTGCAAAGGATGCACTAAAATTATCTGGTGCTACATATAGACAGTATGCTGACAAAGGTAACAGGACAATAACGTTGACACCTGGACAGGACGTTCTTCTTCTACTACCTAGTGACAGACACTTATTGACTGATTCTTGGCAAGGACCTTTTAAAGTGACGAGACAGATTTCACCTGTAGACTACGAGATCCAAATAAAAGACAAACACAAAATATTCCACATCAATATGCTAAGACCATATTACAACAGAGACAACGAACAAGACGATACAACAGCTTGTACAGTGATAATAGACCATGAAGATGACGAGGCTAGTGACGAAATTCCAACACCTGCATTAGACACGACAAACTGCTTGAAAGAAATTAAAATCAACCCAAAGTTAACTCAAGCAGAAACAGACAGTTACAAACATCTTATACAACAGTACAACGCCATCTTCTCCAACAACCCAGGGCAAACAGAATTAGTGCAACATCACATCACACTCACGTCAAATACACCCATAAAATGTAGACCATACACCATTCCACTGCATTACAAAGAAAACCTACATCAGGAGATCATCAACTTAGAGAAAAACAACATCATAAGACGATCCCAATCAGACTTCTCATCTCCAATGGTCATAGTACGCAAAAAGGACAACACGATAAGACTCTGTGTCGACTATAGAAAGCTCAATAAGATAAATCTTCTAGATCTGGAGCCAATGGCAAACTCTGACGATCTACTGACAGAACTGACAGACGCTAGGTTCTTTACGAAGGTAGACATGACTAAAGGTTACTGGCAAATAGCGGTAGACGAACAGAGCAGACATCTGACAGCATTTGCCACACCTTGGGGACTGTACGACTGGTGCAAACTTCCATTTGGGCTTGTCAATGCCCCAGCGACATTCGTACGTATGACACGACATTTACTAGTAGATATACCGAACATATTTTGCTATATAGACGACATTTGTGTTCACACAAAGACGATGACAGAGCACATAAAGACATTAGAACAGACTTTTGAACGCATTAGACAGCACGGACTGACGGTAAAGCCTGCAAAAGTAGACATAGCCTACCAGGAAATATCCTTCTTGGGGTACAAAATATCCAATGGCTTTGTCACGACAGACGATAATATTGTGTCCAAGATACTAAAACTCTCACTTCCGACGACGAAAAAGCAAGTCAGAAGTTTGTTGGGACTTATAAATTATTACAGGCAGTTCATTCCTGAGTTTTCCGAACTGACCGAAGTATTTACTAACTTACTAACAAAAGATAAACCGGAGAAAATTGTAAGCAATGAATGCCTAAAATTTGCATTCCATAAAGTATTATCTTGTTTTTCTGATAATGGTTTAAATAATCCTATTCTGAAGTTGCCCAATCTACATGTCCCTTTCAGATTGCGTACAGACGCGAGCTCCGTGGCGATTGGAGCAGTCTTGTTGCAGGAGCATAATAACATCCTTCATCCTGTGTACTTCGTCTCCAGAAAATTGAAACCGAGAGAACGGGTTTGGTCAATACCTCAGTTGGAAGCCCTAGCTTTTGTGGTGGGTATAACAAAATTGTCCAGATTCCTCCTAGGACGTAATTTTATTGTCAAATCTGACAGTAGTCCACTGCGATTTATCAATTCAGGTGTACCTACAAACCAAATGGTAGCGCACTGGTCTCTTAAGCTCCAAGATTACAGCTTCGAGGTTCGACATATCCCAGGCAGAACCAACACGATTGCCGATCTTTTGTCCCGTTGTCCGACCGACCCAGTGAGCACCAATGTATGAGTGCAGTGTGTAAAATACACTCAGATCAACACAGCCATCCATCAGTGAATATTTTTTTTCATTCACAAAAGCTGTGTAATGTCTACGATGTGATGTGATAGGGGTTACTCCCAATATATATAGTGTTCTTATTTTACTAATTAATGTAGTGATTGTCGTGTATAATTGCGTAGTGTGTGGTAGAAAGCGAACTTTATTAATTGTATATATTACGAAACAAGAACAGTGCCACATTCGCTCAAAACTTACCGTAAGCGAACTATCCAATTTGACAGTGGTATCTGCGTTTGAAACATTCCAGTGATATTTTAAATCCGTGTGTGAAAGTGTGACCTGAACATTGACATCTACACCACTGCAGTCAATCGAAATCCAGAAGTTTTTCCAGTGAAACATCCAACACATGAACGATTAGAACATTGTACATTCCGTAACTACATCAGACCGGAACAAGTGTGTTCTACAAGTGTCAACATCAGCTGTTTAGTGTTCGTGTGTACTTCCGGATTAGTTAGAAATTTAGTTCAAAATTAGCAGACGACAAACAAAAGTTTAAAAAGCTATGACGATTCTAAAATCTTTAGGAATCAACAATTTTGAATACACGAATTGTGTGTTTATATTTTTATGTAGTGTAATCTTAGAATCATATCTTGATTAAGTTATTCATACTATCGACTTTTTCTCGCTAGTATGAAGAAACATCAAGCGATGACGCTAAGAAATAGAATAATTATTGTAAAATATTATAGTTCATAAATTGTGAAGTTATTCCCCTTTCATTTGATTGTTATTACATCATTACACAAAGGGCTATAATGTGAAATGTATACGATTATGTGTTGTATATAAATAGCCATGTTGTTGCCAGATTGTTAACACACCAGGAAGCCATCTACTGGGCATGGTAGAGTGTTACCGACATTGCAGACCAACACAAGAGCTCCTGGCCAAATAAGGTCAGGGTTTGAGCGTTTAATGCGACTTATATAAAGCCGTATTTCGGTCTAGCCAGATGGTTTTTGTTTCAAAAACCATATTATTACGTTTTTTTTGGAGGCTGCGAGGTAGGTGCTTGGGAAGCTGTTACTACCGATCTGACTGGGTCAATAATGCAATTGAGGTAATCAGCCATCGAGAGGATGAAACTTGACAAGTGTTAAAGGTTGAACACCACATGTCGTTGAATACAACTTCCATTTCTTATATGTTTCTATGTCAAGATGTGTATTTCTATGTATTCTGATACCAATGTATATAACAATAGAAGGGTCGACTCTGACAAGGTTAAAATATTAGCCAGTATGTACATATAGTATATAGCAGTGACATCGTTACGCCCGCCAAGCGACTTAGTCCCCAGCCGGGATGCCGTAACTTCGTTACGCCCGCCAGGCGAGTAGTAGTTACCTGCCTGCGAGGTTGCTGGCTGACGAGACGGCCAGCGGTCAGGCAAGGACGAAGCAAGACGCACGCATGCCTCGTGAAGCCACTTCAGGTGGGGAGGCAAGTTGCGAGCTATAGACAGACAGCTCTGGGACGTGGACTCGACTGGACGTATGATGAGAGAAAGGTGTTGTGTGGTTTCTGTGCCCGAAAGTCGAGTGTCTGTTCATCTTGAGAGATAGACTGTGAGCTGTATTGTGTATGTAAGTGTATTGAAGTATAACATATATCTTGTAATGATCATCATATTGTATATGATCTGTAAATAAATCCATTGAACGTTGTGTCGTTGAGTCTCAAGTCAAATCACGTTGTACTTGTACTGTCTCACATGTGTTAGGTTAACGAGCCAGGTTTAAGACCCTGACAGTGGGTGTGTGGGTGTGTGTGGATGTGGGTATTGTGGGTGTGTGTGGGTATGTGTGGGTGGGTGGGTGTGGGTGTGCGTAAGTGTGGTGAGTGTGAGTGTGCGTGGATGGGTGTGGGTGGGTGTGTCGGGTGTTGTGTGTGTGTGGGTGTGTGTAGGTGTGTGGGTGTGTGTGTGTGTGTGTGTGTGTGTGTGTGTGTGTGTGTGTGTGTGAATATATTCTGAAAAAGAAAAGGAGGTATGTATAATTTTTCGATGTAGTAACCGCTGCGTTCAATGCAAGTCCCCCAGCGCCTATAAAATGCTTGGACACCTGCAGAAAGAGGGGTCTCGGGATCAGTACTCTGTGCGTCTGATCCGGTCTTGAAGAGTCTGTCACAGAAGTCACACCGTTTTGAAACTTCTTACTCCCCTCAAACACTTGCTGGGCTGACAGGCATGCATCCTGATACTGGCCCTTCATTCACTGCTGAATTTCTATACGTTTCACCCCTTCACTGATCAAAAACGGATACCAGAGCGCGGCTCCTCTTTGGTTTTACCAGTCTTACATTACACTGTGTTTTATCCCATATCGCTCGGACTCTTTCCGCAGGGCGACCTGCCGAAAGTGTCGCACAAAGCACGAACTCCATAGCTCCAGCGATGATCCTGAGGAGTCTCCGAGAAAAATGCACTCGTGAACCGAAAGATGTAGCCCAGAATCGAACTGACAACCTTCGGAGCGCGAGGCAGACGGCTTGATCACTTCGCCAAGAAGCCTCCCTGCTCCTCTTTGTGCAAGTCAAAAGTGAGGTGGCAATCTTTACATTGTCCTTATGGCGTCAACGTGCTCGTCTGCACCGTGATGTCACATGCTTAACACTCTAGACATCTTTATAAGAACTTTCGTAGTAAGTCAAGGAAAGTAAAGTAAGTAAATGGCATGTAGTAAGTAAAGTAAGTAAAGGACATATAGTAAGTAAAGTAAGTAAAGGGCATATAATAAGTAAAGTCAGTAAAGTATATATAGTAAGAAAAGTCAGTAAAATAAGTAAGGACATACAGTAAGTAAAGTAAGTAAAGGACATATAGTAAGTAAAGTAAGTAAAGTACATATAGTAAGTAAAGTAAGTGAAGGACATATAGTAAGTAAAGTAAGTAAAGGATGTATAGTAAGTACAGTCAGTAAAGTACATATAGAACGTAATGTAAGTAAACGACATATAGTAAGTAAAGTATGTAAAGTACATATAGTAAGTAAAGTAAGTAAAGGACATATAGTAAGTAAAGTAAGTAAATGACATATAGTGAGTAAAGTCAGTAAAGTACATATAGAACGTAATGTAAGTAAACGACATATAGTAAGTAAAGTATGTAAAGTACATATAGTAAGTAAAGTAAGTAAAGGACATATAGTAAGTAAAGTAAGTAAAGGACATATAGTGAGTAAAGGGCATTTAGTAAGTAAAGGACAAATAGTAAGTAAAGTAAGTAAAGGACATATAGTAAGTTATTGAGTTGCTGAGTTGAGCTAAGAACCGACATCACTGCACTACGACATTCCCATACGCGCTTCGTCTCCTCGTTCAACAGTCAGCGAAGAGTAATACTACTAATCGTTCCCACCGCTATCCGATTGAAAGTTCTCCTTGTCTTCCTTCTCAGTTTTGAGATTATTTTCCGAACTTCTGCCGACCCCCCACAATATAATACGGGTTCTCAATCTGTTACCTGTCTTCTCCACCTGGCCTCACAGGCGCTCGAGCACCTCTCCCTTTTCATAGGTGATCCACCACAAAGAGGTGCTTTCCCTGCTAGCCTATCAGCCTGTTTATTCCCCGGCACTCCCGCATGGTCAGGGAAAAATATATACAATTAACACAGTCTTTGACCTCAGAGAGAAGCGGGTGGCCGAGTGGCTAGAATGCCGGATTCTCCTTCAGGAGACCCGGGTTTGAATCCTCGGTAAGGTGTGGAGTTGTTTTTTTTTCTCTGTCGGGGGCAAAAAGAAAACTGCACTAGCCAGACGGCCTTAATTCCTCAGGCTCAAGACCCCCCCCCCCCCCCCGCCCCACCATTCACAGCAAGGTACTATGTTGGCAGTAAATGACAGTTGTTTTTTTTCCTTCTGAAGCGAGGAGAGCCATTCCATACGAAACAAGTCCTTTCTCCACCATACTTAGAATAATTACTTGAGTCCGTAATGAATACAATGTGTGGTGCAGTGGCCTTCTCTAAACAACGGAATGCCGCTGTTACTGCTTCCACCTCCATTCTCATGCTGGAGGTCGTAGTCTCATATGCCAAACTCTCCCTTTTCAAGCATCGTCCATTAGCCTTCGCGATAAAACCCCAACCACTAAGTCTGTTTCTCACCCCTGACCCATCAGTGTAGATCACTGTCACCTTGATGTGTGTGTTATTCTTGGTCAGTTGTTGCATCTCAATCTCTGTGCGGTTTGCTGCCCATTCTCTGCACTCCGGGCAGCAGAGGCAAAAAAGATGAAGTAAAGTAAGTAAAGGCCATATTGTAGGTAAAGTAAGTAAGGAACATATAGTAAGTAAAGAAAAGGATCCCTTTAGCAACATAGGGCGCACTGGGCTAATGGTGCTAGATCCATGTCTTATAGATCATTGGGCAGTCTGTGAGTGATTAGTTCACTGCCGACCGCCTTCTCTTCACGAGACATTTACTTGCGTACATTTTAGGCCAGATTCATCCTGACAGTCCAGGTCATTGGAAAAAATCGAATCTGCTACGATGTGGATCCAATCCACGACAACCGGGTGGGCGGCTGAACGGCGAGCCACTAAGCAACCGTGGCTCCGTGCATCTCACATATTGCCTCAGTGATTCTGTTTATCTATCGATTGTAGGGACAATATTTTTCCTCTTCTTCCTTTTCTTCTTCTTCCTTTTCTTCTTCTTCGTCTTGTTTCTCTTCTTTGACTTCTTATATCTTGTCATCTTCTTTGTCTCCTCTATTTTTCTACTTCTTCAGTTATATAGTATTATTAAATTACATTGGTTGAATGTGCGGAAACACAATAATACCATTTTCATCCAGGCACTAATTATTAATAGCATAATAAAATGAGTTACAATTATAACTAAGAAGCAGTAAGTGTCGTGGAGAAGTTCTAACCTTCTATTTTTCAAAATGACCATCACAGATGCAGCAACCACTAGACACGCACAAGTTGTCATTAATCCAGGGAACCAGACTGGTGTAGAAGATTTCTGTCAAAGAAAACCCATGCACATATTGTTCTTTGCTTGCTAACATGTAATTACATTCATGTCTGTATGTATGCTTTGGTAATCAATCACAAATACATATACATTTATTTCCAATAATCAGGTTCCAATCAAAACCTAGAGGACAAAAGAAACAGAGGGAGACCCAAAAAAAAGCACTCGAAGAAGAGAATTAGAGACAGAGATGAATCATTTGTGGAGGACATGGGCTGAGCTGCATGAGATGGATGAGGGTGCATGCTCCAATTAGGGATACAGGTCAGGAGACAGACAGACAGACAGACAGACAGACAGACAGACAGACGGACGGACGGACAGACAGTAAGCAAAATGGTAACCAGGCATTTTTCTAGTAAGGGATGGAATGTCTACTCTGCTGAGACGGAACATTATTACCTGTTTTTCACGACGAATATAGCCGTGAATGTCTCTGTAGTGGGCTTCCTTCATAACAGTCAAGATGTTGGTCCTCTCTTCATTGAAGTTTATAGAATTATTCGTATGTTCGTGTATTGTCCCCTCATTTGACAACGTGTTTCTTCTCACGTTTCTTGTTATGCCACAATATGTCAGTTCCCACCACAATATTACTCTTCGGTTGGTATTCAGTGCATCTAGAGCTTTTTTTTTTTAAATTGCCAGTTGTTTGTCACTGTTGAGGGCTTACGGAAATGACAATTCATCACTGTGGAATACAAACTGCTGCTATTGACAAGTTGTATTGTTTGTGCCGATGCAATTCTTCTTCTGAATAGTTGGAGCAAAAATATCCAAGTAGGTGTGCATGTGGATTAATGTCTGCGATCTGCCCAGACCTTTATCTGTGTCGCTCGATTCCAGTAGGTTGATGACTGCTCTCGGTTGCATAAAATTCAATCCATCCTTTCTCCAATAGTCATCCTCCTCTTTCAACACATGGTCCTCACATTTTTGTCCACTAACTTTTATCAATATTTAATAGCGCGGACTGGGTTAGTATCTTGACGTCAGACAATTTGAATATAGTATTGTCAGCTGCCACCTGTCGTTTAATTTTAGCCCACACAAGTTCTATAGGGTTAAAATGAGAATGGTACGGGGAAAGTCTCAAGCACCCATGACGATGCTCTTCTATCAACTTGTCGATTTGATATTTCTTGCTTTTTGGCGTCTGTTTTACAAGAGACAACAATTCTAGCTAGAAATACGTTTCTGGAAATGTTTTCCATTCGGAGCCATATCTTTATTGCTCCCTTAGTGTTCGATGCTGTAGGTATTTTGTCTTCTTGGGCAACAACATTGATATCATGCGTTGCCCATAATTGGACACGACGGTCTATCTAGGGATGGAAGCACTGTATTCTCGAGCCAATCTCTAAATACATTACCATTTATATTTTTATGATATTCCCTATTGTCTGTATGCTTTTAGATGGACAGCAGCAGATGGACAGATGGGTAGAGCACTATTTGGAGCTTTACTCAAGTGAGACCAAACTAGCGGATGATGCCCTCAACGCCATTGAGGCTCTACCAACTCTTGACCACCTGGACACACTTCCCACCATAACAGAAGTTAAGTGTGCTATACATGAACTTGCATCTGGCAAGGCTCCAGGTAAGGATGGGATTCCAATAGAGGTTATCAGGAGTGGGCAAGACACACTCACTATACAGATCCACCAGCTAATAGAGCTATGCTGGCGTGAAGGACAAGTCCCACAGGATTTCAAAGATTCAAGCATCATAACACTGTACAAGAACAAGGGCGATCGGAGCGACTGCAACAACTATAGGGGTATCTCACTTCTGTGTATTGTTGGAAAAGTATTTGCCAGAATTGTTCTGCGCAGACTTCAAGTCCTAGGAGATCAAGTCTACCCCGAATCACAGTGTGGCTTTCGACAGAACCGGTCTACCACTGATATGATATTCTCATTGCGACAAATGCAAGAAAAATGCCGTGAACAGAATCAACCACTGTTTATTGCCTTCATCGACCTCACAAAGGCATTTGATTTGGTCAGTCGTGAGGGTCTGTTCAAGGCACTAAAGAAGATTGGCTGCCCACCAACTCTTCTGTCCATTGTGGAATCGTTCCACACAGGCATGAAGGGTATAATCAAGTTTGATGGTGCAACTTCTGAAGAATTTGAAATCAAGAGTGGAGTTAAGCAAGGTTGTGTACTAGCTCCCACCCTCTTTGGAATATACTTTTCACTTCTACTGAAATATGCATTTCGTGATCAGGATGGTGGTATATACATTCACTCACGCTCAGATGGCGGCCTCTACAATGCTCAGAGATTGAAGGCTAAGACCAAAATTAGGAGGGTACTGATCAGAGAGTTGCTTTTTGCAGATGATGCTGCAGTTACGACCCACTCTGAGGAAGAATTGCAATGTCTACTATCTGCATTCTCCAATGCTTGTTCTGAATTTGGTTTAACAATTAGCAAAAAGAAGACACAGATTATGTCACAAGGTGCACATGAGGTACCATCAATCTTTATTGACGACGCCGAACTAGAGATAGTAGACCATTTTACATATCTAGGATCAATGGTAAATAGCAAATTATCCCTAGATCAGGAAATCAACATCCGGATTGGTAAGGCAGCAACAACAATGAACAGGTTAAGAAAAAGAGTCTGGAAGAACAGGAAGCTTACTGCCAAAACAAAAGTCCTTGTCTATCAAGCCTGTGTCCTTAGTACTCTTCTCTATGGCAGTGAAACCTGGACAACTTACTCACACCAAGAGAACAATTTAAACAGCTTTCATATGCGGTGTCTGCGAAGAATTCTTGGTATTAAGTGGCAAGACAAAATCACAAATACTGAAGTATTGGAAAGATCAGGTTGTGTGACAGTTTATTCCATGCTCAGTCTTCGTAGACTTAGATGGATAGGACATCTTAGGAGGATGGATGATGGTAGAATACCAAAGGATATCTTTTTTGGTGAATTACAGATGGGTAAGAGATCTCAGGGTCGGCCTCTACTACGATACAAAGATGTGTGTAAGCGGGACATGATTGATACAGGCATTGATAATGCACATTGGGAGCAAGTCGCCGCTGAACGTGTTGCATGGAGGGCAAATATCAGAAATGGAATAAAGTCAAAGGAGAAAATTATTGCAGAAAAGTCACACACCAAGCGTTTGAGACGTAAGATGGTGCATGATGGTGGAAATGACCACGTGTTCACATGCACCCACTGTGAACGGACATTTACAGCGCAAATTGGCCTTATCAGTCACACTCGCTACCGCCATAGTTAAAAGATATTATGCCTTTTTAAAGCACAAACTATCGTCTGTCAAGACGGCAAGGTGCCAATGGACTGGATGTATGCTTTTATACGAACACGAGTCCAGCATTTTGTAATAAGCCACTATGCCTATTACCAGCATGGGCCATGACCAAATGCTGCCCTATACTACTGGGCACATATCGCTTTATCTTTCCATCAACTGATTGCCATTCCTTATCACTTGTGTGGTGCGCTTTGATCCACGTTTCATCCAAATACACTATGCCATAATGTTTTTGCGCATTTCCCTTATTTCACGCAGGTATCTGCTTCTCATGGCTCCTAAATGCGGTTGCTCGCAAAGGATATTTCTACCTCTCATGTACTTTCTAAAAGTGAAGCCTAATGTCCTTATAATTTTCCACAAAGTTGTTTTGAGTATCTCTATGTTATTGTTCTTTCTCAACCAAACCCTAAGTTTTCTTACAGTCACTGTTTCTTTGGTATCCAGCATTTTTATAATAGCTCGCCTTATGATATCCTTGTCAAAGCTGTCTACAATAGCCTTTCTACCTACCGTTTGGTTATTGCGTGGTGGTTTATTTCCAGATTCTTGCATCCATCGACGAAATGACCGTTTACTCAAACCTAATGCATGTGCTGTTTTTTTTTCCGGAATAAGTAATAGTATGAAGCAGTTTCCTGCGATCAGCTTCTTGACAAAAATATGTGTACAACTTCATAGCGATGCTTTGAAGTGTACACAATTTCAAATTCAATCCCATTGAACAATATTCACACATCCCAATGTTAGCGATAAGTGGCAAGATTTTAAAAAAAAATCAGGTTTCATGAAAGAACCCACATTGACGACACCTCAAATAATACCATGGACAGACAGAAAAACCAATGGGCAAGTCCTTCAAGAAACAAATGAAGATCCTAAACTGATTAGAGTCATCAGACGAAGACAGTCAACATTTTTTGGGCATGTTATGAGAAGAAATGACTTGGAGAACTTCGTGACATCTGGCAAGATCGAAGGGAAGAGACCAAAGGGAAGACCGAGAAGTAAATATCTGAATGGCTTGGCCACATGGCATGGTCGAGACAGAAACACGGAGCTGATCCACGACTCTGGTGATCGAGTGAGATGGGAGAACATGACCGCCCACGCTTACCGGCATGGCACATGATGGATGGATGCATTATTTAATTACACGGCAACTAATTTGATTAGATCAGACTTTTAATCTATATCTATAAAACAAAGTGTATGTATGTAAATATGTAAATATGTAAATATGTATGTCCTTTATTTGTTCGCGAACGGCCCATCCGATTGAGATGAAATTTTCTACACACCTTCCTTTCATTCCAGAGCTGTCAACTGTCATAGTTTTTCTTTCTTCTTCCTCCTCCTCCCTCCTCCCCCTCCCAAAATACGTACGTAAATATATGATGATGATGATGAAAGAATCCCCGAACCAAAACGCTAGGGAAAGGGAAGAAAATGACGTGACTACACAGAATCGTCACACGGCAATCATCATCATCAAGTGCCGTGCCGGCTGGCGTAGGCGTTCATGGCTCTCCGTAGATCTCAGTCTTTGGTTTATTGGATCAACTCTGCTGCTGATATTCCTCCATGCCACGGCAATATCAATAACAATTCATCTTTTTATGTGTAAGGAAGTTATCTACAGTCGTGTAGAAGGGAAGAACTAGACGAGTATGAATTCGGAATGGCGAACTCTCTCCTCCTCTCTTCTCCTCCCTCTACCTCCTCCCTCCACCCTTCTCCTCTTCCTCCTCCCTCTCATCCCTCTCCCTCCTCCCTCCTCTTTCTCCCTCTTCCTCTCCCCTCCTCCTCCATCCTCCTCCCTCCTACTCCCTCCGCCTCCTCCCTCATCTTCCCTCCTCCTCCCTCTCCCTCCTCATCCCTCATCCTCCTCCTGCATCCCTCCTCCTCCTCCTGCCTCCTTCTCCCTCATCATCCTCCCTCCTCTTTCTCCCTTCTTCTCCCTTCCTCCTCCTCCCTCTACCTCCTCCTCCTCCCTCCACCCTCCTCCTCCCTTCTCCTCCTCTTCCTCCTCCCTTTCCTTCCTCCTCCTCCTCCCTCTACCTCCTCCTCCCCCTACCTCTTTCCTCCTCCCTCCTCCTCCTCTTCCACCTCCCTTTCCTTCCTCCCCTCCTCATTCTCCCTCCTTCCTCTCCCTCCTTCCTCCTCCTCCTTCCTTCTTCTCCCTCTGCCTCCTCCCTCCTCCTCTCCCCTCCTCCTCCCTCCTCTTTCTCCCTTCTTCTCCCTCTTCCCTCTTCCTCCTCCTACCTCCTCCCTCCTCCTCCTCCCTCCACCATCCTTCTTTTCCCTCCTCCTCCCTCCTCCTCCTCCTCTCCCCTCCTCCTCCTACCCTCTTCCTCTTCCCCTCCTCCCTCTCCCTCCTCGATCCTCCTCCTCCCTCTTCCTCCTCCTTCCTCCTCCTCCCTCTCCCTCCTCCATCCTCCTCCCTCTTCCTCCTCCTTCTTCCTCCTCCTTCCTCCTCCCTCTTCCTCCTACCTCCTCTCTCCTCCTCCCTCCTCCCTTTTCCTCCCTCCTCCTCTTCCCTCTACCTCCTCCCTCCTCCTCTCCACTCTTCCTCCTACCCTCTTCCCCTCCCCCTCCTCCATATCCCTCCTCCTCCCTTCACATTCCTCCTCCTCCCTCTTCCTCCTCCTCCTTCTTCTTCCTCCCCCTGCTCCTTCCTCCTCCTCCCTCTCCTCCTCCCCCCTCTACCTTCTCCCTCCTCCTCCCTTCACATTCCTCCTCCTCCTCCCTCCTCCTCCCTTCACATTGCTCCTCCTCCCTCTTCCTCCTCCTCCCTCCTCCTCCTCCCTTCTCCTCCTCCCTCTACCTCCTCCTCCCTTCACATTCCTCCTCCTCCCTCTTCCTCTTCCTCCCTCCTCCTCATCCCTCCTTCTCCCTCCTCCCCCTCCTCCCTCTCCTCCTCCTCCCTCTACCTCCCTTCACATTCCTCCTCCTCCTCCCTCCTCCTCCTCCCTCCTCCTCACCACTCCTCCTCCCTCCTCCTCCCTCCTCCTCCTTCTTCCTCCCTCCTCCCCCTCCTCCTCCCTCTCCGCCTCCTCCTCCTCCCTCTACCTCCTCCCCCCTCCTCCCTTCACATTCCTCCTCCTTCCTCTTCCTCCTCCTCCCTCCTCCTCCTCTCTCCGCCTCCCTCCTCCTCCTCCTCCCTCTACCTCCTCCCTCCTCCTCCCTTCACATTCGTCCTCCCTCCTCCTCCTCCCCTCCTCCTCCTTCTCCCTCTTCCTCCTCCCTCTTCCTTCTCCCTCCGCCTCCTCCCTCCTCCTACTCTCTCCTCCTCCTCCCTCTCCCTCCTCCTCCCTCTCCTCCTCCTGCTCCCTTCTCCTCTTGCGTTCTCCTCCTCCCTCCTTCTCCCTCCTCCTCCCTCTTCCTCCTCCCTCCTCCCTCCTCCTCCCTCCTCCTCCTAATCCCTCCTCCTCCCTCCTATTCCTCCCTACTCCTCCTGTCTCCTCCCTCCTCCTCCCTCCTCTTCCCTCCTCCACCTCCCTCTTCCTCCTCCCTCCTACATTTACCCAAGACAGACAGACAGTCAGACAGATAGTCGGGAACGGGATCTTATATGACTACTTATATAATTTAAATGAGATGCTCTCCACCATGGGCTGGGCCGGTTCAGACAGACAGACAGACAGATAGATAGATAGATAGACAGACAGACAGACAGACAGACAGACAGACAGACAGACAGACAGACAGTCGGGAACGGGAACTTATATGACTACTTATATGAATTAAATGAGATGCTCCCCACCAGGAGTTAGGCGATGCCGGGCCGGGTCAGACAGACAGACAGATAGATAGTCGGAACGGGAACTTATATGACTACTTATATGAATTAAATGAGAT
Organism: Cepaea nemoralis; assembly: GCA_014155875.1. Classification (NCBI taxonomy): domain Eukaryota; kingdom Metazoa; phylum Mollusca; class Gastropoda; order Stylommatophora; family Helicidae; genus Cepaea; species Cepaea nemoralis. Next base: position 35,602 of record JACEFZ010000413.1, read on the forward strand.
GCTCCCCATCAGAGTCTGGGCGAAGACGGGCCGGGTCAGACAGACAGACAGACAGACAGACAGATAGACAGACAGACAGACAGACAGATAGTCGGTAACGGGAACGAGAACTTATATGACTACTTATATGAATTAAATGAGATGCTCCCCACCAGAGTCTGGGCGAAGCCGGGCCGGGTCAGCTAGTTATACATAAATACAACACTCACATAGTTGCTGTAATTGGTTGATACTTTTAATTAAGATGCCTATTGTGTATCGTTGGGTACCAACATACAATTGTATTCCGTAGACACACAAGCCTAATAACATACCAGATGTGCAGATGAGAAGGCTATTTTTTGTTGAGCAGCATCCAGGAAGAGAGGGCAGTGTAAATAGTCTTGGACTTTGTGAGATTCTCGTTTGAGGACGGCACTAATCTCTTGGTCTGAGAGTTTTTTGCCATCGATAGTCACAGTAGGGTAGATGGATGTGGCTGTCTGTCTGTGCATATAACAAACAGAATAAGAAACATGTTAATGAAAATATGGAAAATAAATATGGCAAAAATTAATAACCAGATATAACGAATATTTGGTATAGGACTGTAGTTTCTAACATGTTTAAAAAAAAACAAAAAAACTGTCTAACTCAGGTCAGTTAAAATACGTTGCCATCATCACGTTTAAGGATGGCAGCTTTAAATCTCCAGCAGTATATGTCTTTAAAAAAAAGTCTTAAAAGTCGAGAGAATCGACTTAATTGTCCCTGGTTTTATCCCATATGGCTGGGTCCGTTTCGGCTGGATGACCTGCCGAAAGCATCACACAAAACACGAACTCCGTAGCTCCGGCGACGACCCCTAGGAGTCTCCGAGAAAAACGCACCCGTGAACCGAAAGACATAGCCCGGAATCGAACCCACAACCTTCGGAAGTCTATGTCTACTACCGCAATAGTCTAACATCTTCTTCCAAGTCCTTATTGTGACGTACCATCATTCATTTTAAATCATTATCTTCTGTTTGAATGTTTGATTTCCAACCTTCCTTAGATTATGGTTTTCATCTGGGTAGTTTATGTGTCAATAATATTTTATTTGTTTAATATTGATTCCGCCGGCTTCCTGGCTTAGAGGTTAGCGACCTTTCTCCGTAATCTCGTATACTCACGTAAGTAACGTGATCGGCGGTGAGAATCAGCAGTGGTTCGAATCGGGTCGGTAATTTACGGGGTATTGAAGCCGGCCGCTCAGAAAGCAATGGTAAACTACTGAGCGTAATCTTGCCAAGAAATCAACAGACAGCTGACAGATGCTGATGTTGACAGCGATCTCTTGTAAAGGATATGCAAAACATTTTAATATTGATTCCGTTAACTACTTTAGCTTTTTATTTTCTATTTTGTCTAGAACAGTGGTAATATGTGATTATGCTAGCTCACATTTGTTATTAATAATAAATACCTTCAAGAATTAAAATTTAAAAAGTCTCATAGCAGTTCTTTATATTCACATCAGCATGATAATATGACCATAACAATTCTAGCATGTGCACATTTATACAACAACAAAAACCATGTTGACATTAGAGAGTTGATTTTTTGCAGATAATGATGCAATTAAGCCCAACTTTAAGAAATAATTACAACGTCCACTATCTGCATTCTACAATGCTTGTTATGAATTTGGTTTAACAATTAGAAAAAAAAGGAAAAAAAAACAAGACATCGTTTATGACACAATGTGCAAATGGGGTGCCATCAATCTTTATTTATAATGCAGAGCTGGAGATGTAGAACAATTTACATATCTAGGATCATAGTTAATAAAATATCCCAAGATCAGGAGATCAACATCAGGATTGGTAAGTCAGCAACAACAATGAACAGGTTAACAAAGAGTCTGGGAGAATAGGAAGCTTAGTGAGAAAAATAAAAGTGCTTGTCTGTCAAGCCTGTGTCCTCAGTACTCTTCTGTGCGCCATTGAAGCCTTGTTAACTTACTCACACCAAGAGAAACGTTTAAACAGTTTTCATATGCAATGTTTGCGAGGAATACTTGGTATTAGTGGCACGACAAAGTCACAAATACTGAAGTATTGGAATTATCGGGTTGTGTGAATGGTTTGTTCTATGCTCAGTATTCGTAGACTTAGATGAATAGGACACATTAGGAAAGTGGTTCTCAACCTTTTTTGGCCCGTGACCTCCTTCACCATATTTTCAGAACGTCACCCCCCCCCTTTCGTATTTCCTATCTAAAATCCCCCCTCCCGCCATTACACAATATACGTAATAATGGAAGCACATACTAAAACAAGTCTAGACGTCCACATAAAACGTGATTTGTGGGTCTACTTACTTTATAAAATGAATTTTAGAAGGGTGAGACTACAGAACCGTAAAGTATGAAGGGAAAAACAAGACCAAGTAATCGGTTCTTGCATTAACGCGCTCTTGAAATAATCTTCATCCCCCCCCCCGCCCCTGGAAACCCCAAAATTTCCCCCGGGGGAGGGGGGGGGAGAATTCCCCACCGGTTGAGAACCACTGCATTAGGAGATTAGACGACGGTGAATACCATAGGACATCTTTTTGGTGAATTACAGATAGGAAAAGATCACGGGGTCAACCTCAACTACACTACACATTTGTTTGGAGCCGGCATTTACATTGCACCTTGGGTGCAAGTCACCGCTTATCGTGTTGCATGGAGGCCAAAGATCAGAATTGGAATAAAGACAAAGGAGAAATAATTGCAGATAGGTCACACACAAATCGATTGTGAGATGTCAGATGGTCGGTGATGGTGGAATTGACCATATGTTCACACGCATCCATTGTGGACGAACATTTATCGCGCGATTTAGTTTTATCAACCACATTCACTACCACCATGGGTTTTAGTTCACACGCCTTTTGTTAGCACAATGTAGAAAGTATCGTCTATCAAGACGGCAAGGTGTCAATTCTTAGATCTCTGGAATATCATCTTTCTGTTTACTTTCCCTGTTCTTGTTAGTTCGGGGGGGGGGGGGAAGAACTATTTCTCTTTCTTTTCTACGTTTTACTGCACTTCTCTTTGGCCCGAACTCTGCGCTCTCTTCCTCACATCATCGTATGTCACCTTCTTCACTAGTAATAGCTGAAATAATAGCACTCATTACACATGTCAACTAATTAGTGTGTACTATACACACAAGAAAGACATATATTTGTGGTTCATAGATTATACTAAGGCATTTGATAAAGTAAAACATGAACTGATTAAAATGTTGGAAGATATTAACATTGATGGGAAAGATCTCAGAATAATAAAAAATATTTACTGGAACCAAACAGCAGCAATTACAATGGGAAATAAAGAAGGAAATTATTAGCACATCAAGTTGGGAGTAAGACAAGGATGTGTTTTATCACCGGATCTCTTCTCCCTCTATAGCGAAGTAATAATGAGAGAGATCAAAGAAAAGCCAGGAATAATATTTTGAGGTTATAATATAAATAATATACGCTATGCAGATGACGCAGTATTGATAGGGGATAATGCAACAGATCTACAGTTGGACATTGTAGTAACAGAGAGTGCAAAGAAGGGACTCTCCTTGAATATCAAGAAAACAGTAGCAATGGTGATAACAAAGAAACAGGTGACACCCAAATGTGAAATATAGACAGAAGGGAAAATTATTCACCAAGTGGATAGTTTTAAATATCTAGGGACATTTATAACATCAGATGGAAGATGCACAACAGAGGTCAAGAGCAGAAAAGGGCAAGCAAAGGCTACATTTCAGAAAATGAAGAATATCTTATGCAATAAGTCACTATCATTGAATGTAGGAAAGAGAGTGCTGAAGAGCTATATAGATTTTGTTTTGCTGTATGGCTGTGAATCTTGGAATATAAATGAACAAATTAGGAAGAGATTGGAAGCAACAGAGATGTGGTTACTTATACGAATGTTGCGAATTCTTTGGACTGCCAAAGTAACTAACAACCAATGCCTTAAAAAGGCTAACGAAACTAGAACATTATATACAACAATAAGAAAGAAAGAAACAGCTTTTTTTTGGGTCATGTGATGAGAAGAGAGGCGCTGGAGAACAGCGTGACAACTTGGAAGATCGAGGGGAAGAGAGGCAGAGACAGACCACGAGAAATGTTGCTGGATAGACTGCGACGGTGGCATGGAGGAATGTCATGTCCTTTAAAGTGTCGTCCCTGGAGTGAAGATAGTCAACACCCACATTATAATATTTTTTTTTCCCCTTATCAATATCCTGGAGAATCCACCAGCTTCCGTCCAACACACTCCATCAGCCAATGGACACCTTTTCCTATCACTCTCTCACTGTCGTACTATGCCCCCTCTCATACCTCCCCAACGCAACATACTCAACAACTCTTGCTTCTAAAAAATAATAAAGATTAATTTATTAAAAGAAAAGTGTAACGTATATGAGACGTGTATGCGAAGAAAATGTGTGTCGTGTATTATAACATAACTGTATGTGTCAGCCCTCAAAGTTCAGGATCATAGTGTACACATCATGGCAAGGATTACACGACATCACAAGACTCATCACAGGAGACCTCACCGAAGTCGGATCCTTCTCTCCAGACATGTCCTCCTCCAGGAACTCTGATGACCATGAGATCTGAATCCCATGTAAATATATAATCCGTGGAAAAAACTATTATTGTTCCTAACGCAACTGTTCCTAATAGTTTATAGAAACTCCGGCTTCATAATTCCGGCGCAGTGAAGCAAACATGGAACACTGTCTTATGAACAGGACTTTTTGTCTCTTGCTAAATGTTCTCTAGTTCTCACTATTAAACAGTTATTGTCTATACTCCAATAGAGTCCTTTATTTTTGTTCTAGTCATAAGTGAACTGAATATCCATCACTACTGGTGTGTTAAAACTGGAATGACATAAACTCATTCGGTATTTATCCTGTAGGATACATATACCATTCAGCTCCACTGAGCAATGTTGATCATCTTCCTCTAACCTAAGCTGTTTTATAAAGTTGCTGGCCAATCTTCCTGCGCCAAACTTTATCCGGGATCGGATTTTTCTTTGGGTCCGTGTTCTTCATTCCAACCAGAGGAAACCTGTAACATAAATCATATAACCGGTGATAGCCTCCCCGTCACTGATCTCTATTAGATGATCGTGGCCATCGGCCTCGCTCAGACAATACAGTGAACCTAAACTGTCAGGGACAGATGAACTGAACACAGAGGTTTACATCAGGCCAAGACAAGAAGAAAAAAAAACAACCAACAGCGTGCGGAAACCCCCCCCCCCCCCCCCCCACCAGGGAGCACCCACTGGAATATCCCAATTATCCCTCATTACTCAATTCTCAACTAGTAAAGCTTATCAACACTTCACTAATCTATTTTCAACTAACAGAGCCAAGTATCACTTCCCTACTCTAGCTAGTTTTCCACTAACAGTGCTAATCATCACACTTTAGTTTTAACAAGGCTACAGCCTATATTAATTAGAACTAATTAAAATAGGTTCTACCTTAGGCAACCCTGCAGTTAGATCAAATTACATCCACTCTTGCCATGACAGGCACGTGTAAAATTAAATTAACTCAATTCGCACACGGTAGACATTTTCCAATCAGAACCGCAGTTCCGAAACACGTCCACGAAAATCCAAGGTTTGAGTTCAACTGTCCTCTCCGATCATGGTTTTCTGGCACACCCCTAAAATTGGTCACGTGACATGGTTGATGTCCTGCAGGTGTTATTTGGGCATATCATCCATTGTCAAGAATCGATTTTCCCTGGCTCCATCAATGTCAAAGTTGTCATCAGTTGTTTTGACTCCCTCAACAAACTAACGAGTTACTGTATGATCCCAACAACAGTTTTCCCCAACAAGCTGCCAATCTTCTTGCTGTCCCGAAACTATAAATTGACAGATGGACTGTTTTCTTCCGAGCTGAGTACTTCCGCTTCCAATCCGACTTGTTTATAATCTGTCAAAGCGATGTTTGATTCAGCTCATTCACTTCCCCTACACCTCTGCAACTTGTTAATTTTGCCCGACATGTGATGGCCGACATCCGATTGCCACCATGATCCCATGGGTTCCATCTGTATTCAAATGTTGACAAACTGTCAAAGCGATGCCGGGATTTGTCTCACTCATGTTCCCAATCCGTCGACCAGATATACACGGGCCGCTACAAATATTGTCCTGGGATTTTGACATCCGATTTGTTTTTTCTGTTAGTAAAATAGTTGTCGCTGGCAGATAGTCCGTTTTATCAGAAAGCCTCTATAACAATCAACTGGTTTAACGCAAGGTTTTATTTTGTGACAAGGAATATCAACGGCATAGTTGATCCAGAAAACCAAAGACTAAGATCTGTGGAGAGTCATGAACGCCTACGCCAGTCGGCACGGCACTTGATGATGATGATGATGATGATGATGATGATGACTATATACATACTCACGCACACGCACGCACACAATAGGCATTAGCCAAATATTTAATAGAAAATAATGTCCAAAACATCACGGCTGATTTTTGTCATTAACGCAATGCAAACATCATCCTGCTTGGAGTAACCCGACTTATGTTCTAAAGTATTATTTCATTGCTAATGTAATCCAGCGTATATAGTAAATAATTATTTTAATATCCCAATTACTCTATTTAAGTTGTAAACAATTATTTCATTACCGCAGCAGTGGGCGCTATGACAGGCGCTAGAGGCACTTATGAAGAAACCCGTGTGCAATGAAAGCGATCTTTATTCGAAGGAGGGAAAGAAAGCTAAACACTGAGTTAACTATTATAGTCAACAATCAACATATGAACAACATTTGTGTTACAAGATTACCCGTCCTTGAAAGTTTCTGCCTGCGATCTGTGACTGATTGTCAGTTCCTTCCCTTCAAACAAATGGCTGTCCAGGAACATTTGCTTCAGACCTTTGTTGACAGTGGATTCCATGCTGGGTTCGATTGTGCATGCCAGGTAGAACGGTATTGATATATCTGGCAATTAAACACAAGATTTGTCAGTTTAGTCGGTTAGTGTGGCTTTATGGTTGAACGATTAACAGATGTGGATAAAGCAGTATGAAATGAGATAGATATTATAGCGCAGAAAAAGTTGTATTTTCATTCTTATAAGCCTTTGCGTCGTTTATCTTACATTCAGTGAATTACATAATTTTGATTTCCTAGACATCTGTAAATAAGATCGTCATAAATTTCGGTCGTGGTCAGTGACGTCGTGATCAGTGACGTCGTGATCAGTGACGTCGTGGTCAGTGACGTCGTGATCAGTGACGTCGTGATCAGTGACGTCGTGGTCAGTGACGTCGTGGTCAGTGACGTCGTGATCAGTGACGTCGTGATCAGTGACGTCGTGGTCAGTGACGTCGTGGTCAGTGACGTCGTGATCAGTGACGTCGTGGTCAGTGACGTCGTGGTCAGTGACGTCGTGGTCAGTGACGTCGTGGTCAGTGACGTCGTGGTCAGTGACGTCGTGATCAGTGACGTCGTGGTCAGTGACGTCGTGGTCAGTGACGTCGTGGTCAGTGACGTCGTGATCAGTGACGTCGTGGTCAGTGACGTCGTGGTCAGTGAGCCTTGCCATTGTCTCCATAAAGAGATTGACCATGACATTGTTCCCATGAGGAGTTGGTTGTGATGTCCTTGAGGCTGTCCCAGCCTAGGGATCAACAATCCACACAGATGTCCCTTGGATTACTGAAGGAAAGGAAGAGCGTTATTTCTCTTTTGATAGCAGAAAGGTAAAGATTGTGTGGACATGTTATCAGGAGAAATAAGCTCGAAAAATTAATTAAAAGTAGGTGTTCTGGATAGAAAAAATCAAGAGGAAGGCAAAACGATAGGTACCCACGTGGCTTGGTCACGAGGCATAATCGGGAAGAGACGAGAACACAAACCTGATCAAAGACGCTGATTATTCTTATGGATAGCGAACAATGACCCCCAATGCTTACTGGCATGGTACATGGAGATGAGTATACTCACAATCTCCCCACATTGGCACACGGAGATGAATAAGACCAAAATTCTCCCACGTGATGTAAGACTTGGATCAACAGTGAGTCAATTGCCCAAACCACAGTTGGTTTGGACCAAAACAAAAATGTGAGAACGGAACATGGAAGTAGGGGTGTGTCCACAGTTATGACTTACAAGTTGTATATATGATATCTTATTTGTTGTCTTATACATCAAATTAAACGGGTTGCTTAGGGAAAGCTCCTGTAAATAAGCGAACAATTGTGATTATTGGTGATACAGCTCAAGTCTAAATGATTGCTCTTTTACACGTACAATCAAGGCGAGTTTATTACAACATTCATCGAGAAAAATAAACCTCATATAATTTACTGGAAAACATAATCCTAGCGTGTTAGCTTTATCGATGGCGATAAAACTCATGCATTGTTTCATAAAACGAAGATTTAAGGGATTACGTTTGTAATGGTCATCATGTAGCAGGTAATTTGCAGAACATCATTACGGGGCGTGGAAAAGCCTCTCGATCTCTTGCTAGTTCTCCTGCCTCGTGCACACTCATGCCAACGGTCTCTGGAATGTCCTGTTTCCGTTTTCGTGCTAGTAGTGCCCGGCCACTTCTACCAGGAGCCATGCCTTCCATTATTTTGCTTTCCAAGTTAGTAATATAGCTCCATAATGAGTTAACAAACGTGGCATCCAGCCTGATCCTTGTGAGGTAAACATGCTGAGTTATCAACTCCGGGTTGTTTAAATAGTTTTTTATTTTAACTTGTAACTTAATCAGGTATGTGTAATGGCTCTCCAGTTAAAGCAAATGCTGCCTTGTTTGAAACTCGGGATTCAGTTCACACAATCACAACAAGCTACGGCTTTAAAGATTTAATTAGAAGTCCACTAAGAGTTGACAAATCCCCTGATCTACACAATACCACAAGCTTCAGTATATTTCTGTGGAAACTGAATCAAATATCAAAATATTCAGAGTTGTTTATCTATAGTTACACAGTGGGGTGCATGCAAACTTAAATATTGTGTTTGAATGTATTAATTCAACATGCATCCTGACAGGCAATTTCCGCAATGATTATATTTCTATGCATATCATGTGACTATTAACTGCTTTTCCTCTGTTCATATTATTGTTTTCCTCCATAATCGCAACTGTGTCTTTCGTGGTGCTTTTTTCATTGACTTGAGGCTTGCTATCCCCACTGTATACTTCAGTTTTTACATCACCAATTTCTGCATTCGGAGTTGTTTCTTTTGTAATTTCTGTAGTGTTTATTTCACTAACATTAACCTTATAACTGTAACTGGTCCCACTAGTTCTTTGTGTTGTAGTATCATATATTTCTACCGTGTCATTCTCATAATGCACTGTAATGTCAAGGGTAGGTGTGATTGTGCCAATATCTTTATCACAGTTCTCACCAGCCAACCCTTCTAAACATGTGTATAGAAAGCTTGGGTAGGTATTTACACAAACTGCGTGGTAACTACCAACAGTAAAGGTATTATTGTCTGTAGAATTATCTAGAAAAGAGCACAGAAATGGGTTTTCTAAACACTCACCGATATCTTCATCACACAATTTTCCTGTCCATCCTTCTTTACATATGCAGACATATCCAGGTTTAGAGTTAACACATAATGTGTGATAATTTGATGCGTTTTCTGTTCTAGTAGGAATAAATTCTGCAATGCAAATATTTGACTTCTGCAGACATTCATTGATATCCTCATTACAGAGAGGTCCAGTCCAGCCTTCCTCACATGTGCATAGATATCCGGGCTTAGTGTTAGTACATAATGTTTGATAATCTGTAAAATTGTTTGGATCAGCGTTAATACCCATTGTTTTACAAATATCTGGAACCTGCAGACATTCGTTGATATCCACATCACAGAGTCGTCCTGTCCAGCCTTCAGCACATTCACAATGGAATGCACCAAGGATATTGTGGCAGGTAGCATTGTTTCTGCATGGTAACATCGGAGCTGCACACTCATTGACATCATCCTGGCATCTTGTGCCTTGCCAGTTTATAGGACATTCACACTGAAATCCCCCGTGTGTATTAACACAAGTGCCCAAGTTAGTGCAGTGTCCTAATTCACACTCATTGATGTCCTCTTCACATCTCAGTCCTGCCCATCCTTCCATACAGACACAGGTGAAGCTGCCAAAGCTGTTAGTACATGTTGAATTATTTTGACACACGTTGTCTAATTCACACTCATTAATGTCCTCTTCACATCTCAGTCCTGCCCATCCTTTCATACACACACAGGTGAAGCTGCCAACGATGTTAGTGCATGTTGAATTATTTTGACACGTGTTGTCTAATTCACACTCATTAATGTCCTTTTCACATCTCAGTCCTGTCCATCCTTCAATACAGACACAGATGTAAAGGCCAAAGCTGTTAGTGCATGTTGAATTATTTTGACATGCGTTGTCTAATTCACACTCATTAATGTCCTCTTCACATCTCAGTCCTGCCCATCCTTCCATACACACACAGGTGAAGCTGCCAAAGCTGTTAGTGCATGTTGAATTGTTTTGACACGCGTTGTCTAATTCACACTCATTAATGTCCTCTTCACATCTCAGTCCTGTCCCATCCTTCCATACAGACACAGGTGAAGCTGCCAAAGCTGTTAGTGCATGTTGAATTGTTTTGACACGCGTTGTCTAATTCACACTCATTAATGTCCTCTTCACATCTCAGTCCTGCCCATCCTTCCATACACACACAGGTGAAGCTGCCAAAGCTGTTAGTACATGTTGAATTGTTTTGACACGCGTTGTCTAATTCACACTCATTAATGTCCTCTTCACATCTCAGTCCTGCCCATCCTTCCATACACACACAGGTGAAGCTGCCAAAGCTGTTAGTACATGTTGAATTGTTTTGACACGTGTTGTCTAATTCACACTCATTAATGTCCTTTTCACATCTCAGTCCTGCCCATCCTTCCATACACACACAGGTGAAACTGCCAAAGCTGTTAGTGCATGTTGAATTGTTTTGACAAGTGTTGTCTAATTCGCATTCATTCATGTCCGCTTCACAAAGTGATCCAATAAACTCTGTTGGACAGATACAGTGAAATCCTTCATGAACATTCTCACAGGTTCCGCCATTTTTGCAAGGATGAGAAAGGCACTCGTTGATATTCTCCTCACAGGTCTTTCCTTCCCAAAACGCTGAGCATGCGCAAGCAAACCCTCCTTCAAGATTAGTGCATGTCCCACCGTGTTTGCAGACTCCATCTACACACTCGTCAATATTGTGTTCACAGTTTTGTCCTGTAGAACAAATAAAAATAAAAATATATGATGATGTTGAAGACAGGGCTGGGATACAAATAAAAATAAGTTAATACGTAACCACTATTTTGTATATATAATATATGCCGGACACACACACACGCATACACAGAGAGAGAGAGAGAGAGAGAGAGAGAGAGAGAGAGAGAGAGAGAGAGAGAGAGAGAGAGAGAGAGAGAAAGAGAAAGAGAGAGAGAGAGATGGAATGTGTAGTGTCGCCAGATCTTTATTTCCCTATACAGTGAAAGTAATTTTAGAAATTTAGAAGCTATGAGAGTATTAACCACTGTGGGATATACCATCAATAACATTAGATATGCGGATGACGCAATATTGATTTCAGACTATGAGGAGAATCTACACCATTTATTGGACAAAGTGAACGACTAGGGTTAGAATTAAAATGTAAGAAGGCAGAGATTATGATCGTTCTAAGAAGAAAGAAATACCACAATGTAATATAAGTGGGAATATTCTTTGAAAAAGTGAATCGGTACAACTATCTCGGTATAGTCATAACATCTGACAGAAGGGACCTTGGAGAGATTAGAACTAGAATCGCTTTGGCAAAGATAGTCTTTTGAAAAATGGAAAACGTACTGACCAATAAAAAGGTGTCAACTGCAGCGAGAAAAATGGGTTTTGAAGTGTTACATAAAACCTGTACAATGTATTGATGTGAAACGTGGACAAACGTGTTTTCAGCAGACAAGCTGAAAAACATTTAATGACATTGGGAATGTGATTTCTGAGGAAAATATAAAGAATACCATGGACAGACAGAAGAACAAATGAGCAAGTCCTACAAGTGGCAGATGAAAACAATTGATTACAGAAATTAGACGTAGACATTCAAACATTTTCGGCCACGCTGTGAGAAAAAATAAAATAGACAACTTGGTGACAACTGGCAGGATTGAGGCGAAAAGAATAAGGGGAAGGCAGTGAAGTAAATGCCTGGATGGCTTGAGCAAATGACAAGATCGGGACAAGAACACAGAGCTAACCCACGTCTCAGGTGATTATGTGACATGGTGAAACATGACCGCACACGCTTAAGTTATGGCACATGATTGTAATGTAATGATATCTGTTACTTTTCCTTGAATTTAACAATTCTTTTATTACGTTTTTGCTGAAATAAAGATTATTAAACTAAATTATCTAAAAAATAAATATATAGATGACAATGCTAGTAGTTATGGATTTAGAACCTCAACCAAGTTTCTTAATTTACAGCACTCATTAGCTGCTGGCTGCTTTGAAATATCTTGCTACTGTTTTTGTCTAGATTCCTACTTTACTATTTTATCTTTCATTACCAGGTATGTCAGAACAACCAAGGATCCCCTGTTAGATTATACTAGCCCTGTTAAAAATGAAAAATAGCTGACAGAATAGACAGCTGCACAGGAAAAACAATTGCAATATTTTAAAACCCATCCACAAAGTAAGTAAAATCTAATTGCATGTGTCTCCGGTATACACGTTTGGACCCTCATCAGTGCTATGGAGTTCGTGCACCGTACTGAGATTCTCCTTGCATATATGAGAGTAGTCGGGAGTACTCATGTAGATGTCAGTTTGGAACAAAAGTGATCTTTAACCAACTAACAACAAAGACAGACGAAATACCTAAAATCAAAAGAAACGTATCGCCACAGTGTCATACCTGTAGAGCCATTGTGTACAGTCACAAGAATAGCTGCCAATCAAGTCGTGACATGTGCTGTTGTGTTTGCAAGAGCCATTTAAACATTCATTTACATTGGTTTCACAATTCTGTCCTGCAAAACCTTTCACACACTGACACCTGTAACTTCCTGCCGTGTTTATACAACTACCACCATTGCGACACGTTAAGTTTGAATTCTCACACTCATCTATGTCACTATCGCAGTGAAACCCTGAAAGAGAAGTAACAGAAATATTATCATCATGAAGAATTGTCAGCTAATTAATAGTTTCAGTCTGTCCAGTTGTGCTGCTCTTCTTCTTCATTTCTCTTTCGATGGTAAAGCGTGGCTAATAGTTATGGACCTCAAAGACGTCTGCATGCATTTATATACGTTTTTCTTCTTCTAGACATAATCCATCCAAGGCAGTGGGCTCCATCTAGCGGCGGTTAGGTTTTCCCTTCCTAAAATCTTGTCAGGCCAGTGACGTTACGTCCAACTCTTTGCGATTTCCAACTGCTAAGGGATGTTTGACATTCTGTCTTTATCCGAGAAGACTAGGTATGCACTTTCACTACCTTATATTATCGCGTGATATCATTAGATACCAGAGGTTCTTGGAAATATGCCTTGTTCTATGCTGGGATAACTGTGCCTTCAGATGTGGATATGATAATCTCTCAGCACCATACCCTCCCACCCTCCGTATTCTGTTCAATGTGGGTTATCATTCCAAACACACTGTCACAGAATGATGATAGTTTAGTGATTCCCAGATAGATTTGGATGTACCATTAATGGCAATATAGGAGAAGGGTTAACAATCGAGTCGTTCAATCTGAGAGAAGGATAAATGGAAGGTTATTGACCGATTATCAGGGACAGGTGCTCGCCGAGGTCAGTGGCTGCCGCTCGTATCGGCCGACGGGAAATCGTACGGACACGGATAACCGGGGGAAATCGCGGGGAGGAAAAATGAACGGAGAATGCTTTGAAGTATCAGCGTCAGGGGAACAGCGTGACAACGGAGAGAAACGAACAACTAACCACTACGTGATTTCACCGCTTTTGATGGGCAGGATACGTCAAGAGATGAGGGTTGAGGATGGTAGATCAAACAATCACCGGAAGATTGGACACTCGTTATAAATAGCAGAACATGGGGTTTCTGTTGAGTGTGCTACCAAACTGGACGGAAAGATGGATTTATGTGTCCCGTAATGAAAAGAAATATCCTCCCTTATAATGGGATAGAGTGCTTATGTGCGGATAAATTTCGATTCGGGGACTTACATTAATTCTATATATATATATATATATAAGGTAACACTAATATTAGAGTAATATTAGCATAGAGAAATATGAGTGTGTGCTTAGGGTTTACTATTGCTTTCTATTTAGTGAATAGTTTAGACTTTAGTGAATTCGGCTGTTTATGTCAGAGTAGTCTTTCGGAAGCTGTTCATTACGGCTGGAGAAAGACAATCACATAAACAGTAATATGAAGCAGACTTAAATCATCTGATTTAATGTTTATTACCCAGGTTCCACTACACAGCCTGACATATCAAAGAAGATAAACCAGTACATCTCTTGTACAGAGAAAGCCGTGTTGATAATAAAGGAAAGAACTGTCACTTTAATCAGTCACTTCACAGGTGCAGTGAAAATATGTCACTATAGCCAATTCAACCTAAACAGTCAATAAGAGGGGGTGACATAACGAATGGCAAGAAATATGTTTTGGTGAAGTTCAGTGAAAGACCTTTATTCAAGCAGAGCAAATAGGCTAAAATATAGTGCAATTAGGTAATCACCTAAAAGAAACATTGAAGAACACAAGAACATTTAACATAGAAATAGACATTTATATACAGTGATGATGTGTATTCAGTGGTGGACTATACTACCTTCCAAAACAGGACATATCTGAACTTCAGTGACTTACCTTTATTGGATTATGTTTCTGATGATAAAACATTGACAATTGTTTTCCATAATTGGATTAAGTCCATACTCAAGCCGGAAAGGAGCATCCAGGGTGAGACCGTTTCAATTCTATGTGAATGTCTGATGTTTTGGCCGTTTGAATAGGCTAGAGAAACTACGAAGACTAACGTCTACAAGTCCTATCTTGCACTCACATTAGCAGACACTAACAACTACAGATACATATTCAATACATACAACTGACATAGTTTTCAACAATAAACAGGTTATTAATTGTTGGAGGAAACTGTTGTCAGGGTATGTTATGAAGGAGAGAGAGAGAGAGAGAGAGAGAGAGAGAGAGAGAGAGAGAGAGAGAGAGAGAGAGAGAGAGAAGAGAGAGAGATATAGTGTATAAAAGACGGAAGGGAGGAATGTAGACAAAAGTCATTCAATATTCCCAATAGTAGAAGGATATTAAATATGTGCTTGTCGAGTCCACTTTCCTCCAGGGACGATAAGCGACATAATTGGTGGAGCGAGCGGGGTAGAACATAATACCTACATTAAAGGACAGGCATAACAGGGCGTATGCATAGAGGGGTACCTGCATATTGGCACAGGCATAGTACCTGCATGTTGGGACATACTGATTGGAATAAATATAAGTATACATTGATGACTTTTAATGGAAGGACGTCCATTGGATATATGGTGCCATTACATTTATGGTAGAAACATTTCATTAATGCTGATGACTTTACAGTGAGAAAGTTCCAGACAGGGTGAATGTGGATAGGTGGTAAGACACATTACATACCTAGTCACACGGTCACACGTCTACATAAGTCTGTATCCTATATCTCCTCTTGTGGATGAGAGAGTGGTTGTGATGTACTGTGTGGTGTTGTAGATTTATAATATTAGTCTAAAAT
>JACEFZ010000414.1:0-47500 GCA_014155875.1 Cepaea nemoralis
TAATACATCTAAAGCTATACGAACTAATAATAAACATCTGGAGGACAGAAGAATTACCCCATGACTGAAAAGAGTCATTATTGATACCTATCTTTAAGAAAGGAGACAAGTTCCAATGTGGAAATTATAGAGGAATATCACTACTGTCCACAAACTATAAGATACTATCTGCAGTATTACTAAATAGACTAAAACCATATTCAGAAGACATATTAGGTGACTACCAGGCGGGTTTTAGACAAAACAGATCAACAATAGATCAGATATTTATCTTACGACAAATAGCCGAGAAACATTGGGAATATAAAAGAGATCTCCATAACATTTTTGTGGATTTTAAAAAGGCTTATGATAGTGTCCATAGGAATAGTCTATGGAATGTTATGCAGGAATTTGGAATACCAAGGAAGTTAATTAACATGACCAAACTATGCATGGAAGATACTTATAATATAGTAACATATAAAGGCAGGAAATCAGACCCCTTCCAAATAACATCTGGCTTGAAACAGGGTGATGCACTATCGCCGCTACTCTTCAATCTGGCTCTAGAGAAAGTTGTAAGGAAGGTAAAGGAGGAATGTGATATTGGAGGAACATCCAAGCTGCTTGGTTATGCAGATGATATAGATATTATAGGGCAAAGTGAACAAAAGACATTAGAAATATTGACTCACTTAAAGGAAAAAGCCCAACAGATGGGGCTGGTTATCAACCAAGATAAGACAGAATATATGGTAATTTCAAGAGACGGAATGGCTAAAAACTCTGGCCACATACAAATAGATAATATGACCATTAAAAGAACGGAAACATACAAATACCTGGGTACAATCTTCAACTGCTCCAACATCATAAGGGAAGAAATACAAACTAGAATCAACTCTGGAAATAAGATATACTATGCACTACAACATCTACTAAAATCAAAGGCGCTATCACGTAACACCAAAATCACAATATACAAAACACTGATCAGACCAGTTGTGCTGTATGGCTCTGAAACCTGGAGTACAACGAAAGGAGACGAAGCCTTGTTACAAACCTTTGAGAACAAAATTTTAAGACGCATCTTTGGACCCATTAGGGATACACAAAGTGGAGAGTGGAAAAGAAGAAGTAACAAAGACATTTATGATTTGTTTAAGTCCCCGCTAATCACTGGTATCATGAAGGCTAATAGACTACAATGGCTGGGGCATATAGAAAGAATGGAAGATAATAGGGAAACAAAACTCGCTTACACTCAGGAAATAAATGACCGTAGACCCCGAGGTAGACCAAGAAGGCGGTGGAGAGATAATATACATACAGACCTACAAGCACTTGGAATCAACGACTGGCAAGAGAAGGTCCACCAGAGAGACGAATGGAGACAGATTGTATTTGCAGCAAAGAACCTCAATGGCTCGGAATGCTGAAGAAGAAGAAGAAGAAGAAGAACGGTGAATGAGAATAATTGGAGTATGAAAGAATTTCTACAGAAAGATTTTAGCATGCATGAGAGTAAATAATTACTCCTCCACCATCATCAACACATAATATGTAGGTAATTACACCATGTCATGAATGTAATATTATCATGTGTATATGAATGTATATGTTGTATTCGAAAAAGTCAAACCAAAAACACACACAATGCACCTTGTAAATACAAACTGCTTTGTACGAAATAAATGTTTATTTAAAAACAAAATGCAGCACTTGGATTGTTTCACGGCATTTTGTCTAAGATCAAAGCGTAGTATCTATTCTTGTATGGCGACAGTGATTAAGGGTAGACTGACTTATCTGCACTTGATCTGGCCATGGCCACTAGCAGAGATGGTCATCACAATGACATACATGGACTTGGAACCTCATGGGGCGGCTCTAGGCCCTGGAGAACCCTGAGCCCTAAATGTTAAGCAGACTTTTAATATTCAGGACACTCAAACACAAATGTTTACAGTTTTATTCATGAGCAACGTGTAAGTGTTTCCCTCCTTAATTAGCATTTGACGCATGCAATTATCGCTGTTTTTTAACATTGTTATTATTATTTCATTCAGAAAACAAAAATGTGATGGGCGTGTTTCAGGCCAT
Organism: Cepaea nemoralis; assembly: GCA_014155875.1. NCBI lineage: Eukaryota > Metazoa > Mollusca > Gastropoda > Stylommatophora > Helicidae > Cepaea > Cepaea nemoralis. Next base: position 2,086 of record JACEFZ010000414.1, read on the forward strand.
AGACAGTAATAAAAGAATGGATCTCACTTCTGGGCCTCGCGGCTAAGATCAAAGTGTATTATCTGCACTTAATCTTACCAGGTATAATAGTTATTAACACTATGCAGAAGTTTATACAACAACAGTGAATGCATAGTGAGAGCAACTGGAGAACACTCAGAACCCTTCACCATAAGATCTGGAGTACGACAAGGTTGTGTCCTGTCCCCTCTCTTGTTCATAACATATATAGACAACATATGTAAAGAAACCAGCCAAGCAGAGACAGCAAGAATACCGCATGACGAGAACACAGAAGAAGAACCATCTGCAAATCTAACCATTAGAGAACTCCTGTTTGCGGACGACCAAGCACTAATAGCAAAATCAGAAGCTGAATTACAAGACCACATGAATAGTCTAAACGAAATGTGTAGGGAACATAACATGAAAATTAGCACAAGCAAAACAGAGGTAATGACTATAACTAAAGAAGAACAAACAGCAACAATTCACCTAAACGAACATCCCTTGAAACAAGTAAAGAGCTTCAAGTACCTAGGAAGTATAATATCATCAAATGGCAGATCAGAAGACGAGATCGAAAATAGGTGCAATAAGGCAAATCAACTCATTGGACAAATGGCACCAATACTAAAGAACAAACATGTATCAATAACTACTAAGAAAGCACTTTACAACACAATCTTCCTACCAACTCTCTGCTACCAATGCCAAACCTGGACAATGACAGAAAAAGAGAAAAGAAAAATCACAACAACAGAAATGAGGTTTCTGAGAAGAATACTCAACGTATCAAGAAGAGATAAGATCAGAAATGAAGAAATCAGGACTAAAGTAGGGGTTAAAGCTGCTCTAGATTTTATTAGAAAGCAGCAAGTCAAATGGTTTGGCCATGCAAGTAGGCTACCAGTCAACAGCATGCCACAACAAGCAATGATGTACAGACCAGATGGAAACAGAGGAAGAGGCCGACCACGTAAACGTTGGACTGAGGGAATAACAGAATCCATGGGAATGTCGATATACGAAGCCCATAACCGGGCACTCTCACGAAGTTTATACTTCACCTCGACACCGCAAGGTACAAGAGGAACATGATGAGATGAGAATCTTACCAGGACTACATGCAAAGGCGGTTATCCGAATGACAAATAGGGACATTGGACCTGATGGGGCGGGTCTGAACCCCTTGTGAACCGCGAGCCCTTATTTAACAACATTAAAACTTAAAAAGATTCGATGCACTTTGGGTAAACCCTTATGAACACCTTATGTCACATAAAACATTCAACATATTTTACAGACTCACGTCCGTCCATTTGTTAAACTGAAGAATTTACAAGGATTCATTTATGTTATTCTAAAGGATACTGTAAGACTTTCTTCGGAATTTCAATTACCGAAAACAACAATTTATGGATTTGAATTCAAACATCGCTACATTTGCCGTTCCAGAATAATAAATAGTATGCAGTTATTACACAGACATTTAGTGAATCTTGCTGCATTTGACGCCTGGGGTATTTGTTGTGTTTGCAAATACACAATGCACTTAATAAAAACACGCTGTTTTGTCCCACGCAAAACCATATTAAACGGAAGACAAATAAATAAAATAGTGAAAAGGAACATAACGTAATCATCATCATCATGTTACATGCCGCCAAGCGTTGAAGGTAATGTCTCGCCATCTCACTTGATCACCAGAGTCGTGCATCTCCTCAGTATTCTTGTTTCGACTATGCCACGTGGTCAAATCATCCAGGTAGTTACTTCACTGCCTTCCTCTTGTTATTTTCCCCTCAATCCAGTTGACACCATGTTCTCCAATTTATTTCTTCTCTTAACATGACCAAAAATGTTGACTGTCTACGTCTAATTTCTCAAATCAGTTTACAATTATTTGTTTCTTCTAGGAATTGGTCATTTTTCTTTTCCTGTCTGCCCATTGTATTCTTTGCATTTTCCTAAGAAACCACATTTCCACAATCATCAGATGGTTTTCAACATGTTTACTCATTGTCCACGACTGCAATCTATTGAAAAGCACAAGGTCTCATCACTCTTTTTCTCATTGCAAATGACATATTTTTTTTTACTGGACAGTATGGTTTCCATCTTACAGAAGGCCACCGTAGCCAAAGCGATTCTTGTTCTAATCTCTTCAAGCCATTTCACATAATATGTTATAACTGTTCCGAGATAATCGTAACAATTCACTTGTTTTAGAAAATTCCCATTTACATGTAAATTACGCTGTGGTATTTCGTTCTTCCTAGTGACAACCACCATCTGCGTCTTCTTAAAGTTAATTATAATCCTAGTTATTCACTGTGTGCAACAACCGAATATACTAAATGTTGCAGACCCTGCACTTTGTCTTCAGTCAAACTGTATCATCTGCATATCTAATGTTATTGATGCTTATTCCTCCAATTGTGTTTCCTTTCGTATCTTCTACATTTCTGAAAATATTTTCATGGTACAGGGAAAAAAGGTATTGGGACTTTCTATGAGACTGCAATAAATGCTATTCTTGGCATCTTTAAAAAAGGTAGTTTGTCATTGATTTCCTTCTTAGCAATGACCATGCTGGTCGATGAATGCAGCTATTGTCTCCCCCCCCACCCCCACCCCCCCCCCCCACCCCCCCCCCAAAAAAAAAAAGATCCTCTGCCTACCGTCGTGAATCTAGAGACCATTACCTACACCTATCCTCTTACACTTCATCCACCACCGCACACATGGCTTCAAGTAACCATGATCGGGGGGGCTAAACGGGTACTCTACCTTGCCCAAGGTTGTCCCGAAGGCTAGCAGAGGGAAGAAGGCACCTTAACTCTCCTTTGATAGGGAAAGCCCTTACCCAGCCACCCAATATAACAACACAACAGTTATTTCAAGGGACATTACTTACAATAGCATACATGCATTTTTTTTTTTTTAGCATATCCTTTACAGGACTTAGCTGTCAACACCAGCATCTTTCAGCTGTATGTTGATCTCTTGGCAAGATTACGCTCAGTAGTTTGCCATTGCTTTCTGAGCGGCCGGCTCAGTATCCCGCAAGTCACTAGCGGGGGTCGAACCGCCTCAGCTCTCGCTCCGCAACGAGACTCTGCGTGATAAACGGGATTACAGAGAGAAAGTGTTGTAACCCCACAGCCAGAGAGACCGGCTATACATGTATTATGTGATATAAATAACTAAGTATTTATCTTACTTGTTGATATATTTTACATATAATTCATTAACAAAAGTTATATGTTAGCAGAAATAATGGAGTAACATTTTAGGTTATATTGAAAGTTTCTGTACTGTACTGTTTCTGGCTGTGTTTGAGATATTTGAGTATTTTATAAAGAAGTTTTCTATTTTTCCTCTATATTATATTAAATGTATTATTGTTTAAATATCATTTTATCTACTATGCTCCACTGAATTTTTGTCAGATCTCTCAAAAGCCAAAAATCCTAAATATTCAGCACCTTGTATTGTTATCCAATGCAGCTAACTTCATACATTCCTTAGACTCTCTCTCTCTCTCTCTCTCTCTCTCTCTCTCTCTCTCTCTCTCTCTCTCTCTCTCTCTCTCTCTCTCCCCGTCTATCTCTCTCTCTGTGTCTCCCGTGTGAACGCTGAAGCAGTGTTGCCATCTCCCTTTGACGAAAAAGCACCAAAACATCGCCCCAAAAGCACTAAAAAGCACCAAATTTTTTTAGGAAGCACCAAACAAATCACCAACTGTTTTTATTACAAATGTAACAAGGTAGCACAGTATAATTTATTATTATCACTTCATATTACAATGAAGTTTATTCCAGATCCGTCAAATCACAATCAGAACTACTTTCGAGCCAAAAATGCACCAATTTGCAATACTATTTTTTGGGAAATCACTAAAACAAGCACTGGTGGTATTCATTCAAAATGTTCTAAAGTAGCACATTATAATTTATTATTACCACTGAATATTAGAATAAAGTTTATTCCAAATCTGCCAAATCCCAGTAAAACAACTCTTCTTCAGTTTCTGTAGCTATTTCCTGCTGTGTTTGCTCCTGCGATGATGAGGATGAGGAGGATGATTGAAAGAAACATGTATATGCCTCCTGTGATCCAATTTTTCGCAGAATATCCTTCCATCCATCCATCATGTGCCATGCCGATAAGCGTGGGCGGTCATGTTCTGCCATCTCACTCGATCACCAGAGTCGTGGATCAGTTCCGTGTTTCTGTCTCGACCATGCCACAAGGCCAAGCCATCCAGATACTTGTTTCTAGGTCTTCCCCTTCTCTGATTATCGATAAGTGAACACAACATGATTTTCTTGGCATCTGTAAAGAATGTAGTTTGCCATTGCTTTCCTTCCCAGCAGTGACCATACTGGTCAGTGACCGTAGCCATTGTCTCCTCAAAAAAGAGATCCTCTGCCTACCGTAGTGAAGGTGGAGACCATAACCTACAACTATCCGTCGGCTGCTCTCCATCTTCATCCACCACCTGCACACATGGCTTCACGTAACCCTGATCGGGGGGCTAAACGGGTACTCCACCTTGCCCAAGGGTGTCCCGTAGGCTAGCGGAGGGAAGGAGGCGCCTTACTTCTCCTTTGAAAGGGGATACCCCTACCCCGCTACCTATCCTTAGGTAGTTTATAATCATGACAGCATTTGCCATATCTTTTCATTTCATATCTAATAGTCAAAACTGCTGTTCAAACTCTTGATGATCAGTGTGTTTCGCAGTTTTGATTTTATAACTCCCATCTGACTGAAAATAGGCTCCACGTTCACACTAGAATGAGGTAAAATGAGCACAGTTAAAGCTAAATCTGCAAGATCTTGGAAAGGATTTTCACCGGTGGCATCCCTGTATGAGGCTATTTCTGCCCACAGTCCAATTGTGTAAGAGGTCTGTGTCCACTGCATATGATGAAGTTTTTTCCACTGGAAATCGATGCGGGTGAGAGTAGCTGCATCTTCTACAAACATTTTAGCAAGATCCAATATACAGGGCTTCATTGGCTGTAGACATTCACTTCCACTAAGACATGACATGGACTGCAACACTCGAACGTTATCGGGTGAACGTAAACGCAGCTGTGTCAATAGCACTATTAAAAACTGGATGCACTTTCCACGAATTTCTTTCTCATCGGAAAACTTGTAGTCTGCTATTTATTTCTCAAACTCATAATCTAGATTGGGATTAGGATCTAAATAATCTTGAATAGCATCACTTTCTGTTATTTTTTCTCCAGGATTAGCAATCTTTGAACTGATAGAATCAATGGGCTGGACAAGATCGCTGAGTAGTTTTATTGGATCCTGTATATCTGCTTCGAATTTCTTATTCACACTTTGAACTTCTCCTAGAATATGCTTGAGAAATATGAGATACACATAGTTTTTCATGTTCGCTAAACATAGAATGTATACGTTCTGCTGTATAACAGCGCTCGTTGAGTCTTGTTACATCAAAATGAGTTCTGAGCTCGACCCACTGCTGCAATATTCTGACAATGGCAGATTGAATGGACATCTATCGTGTCTGGCTTAATTGAACAATCTTCAGCGGATGTTTTCCATCATTTATTGAAGCGAAAAGACCCCTGTACTTTGCTTGACGAAGACATGAGTGAGAAAACCAGTAATATGTTTCTCTAATCATGAACTCTATGTTCCTGGGCAGACAAGCAGCTGCAGCCTGTGACACTGCCAGCTGAAGGGAATGACATACACACCTAATTAGTACCAGATGAGGAACTTCGGGTTTTAATTTTGTATATACTCCATTGTTTACACCTGTCATGACAGACGCATTGTCAGTGCCGAGTGCAACTAGTCTTTGCAACTCAAATCCATTCTTGTTTAAACAATCTTTTAACGGATTGCATATTGCCTGTGAGTTGCAGTCACTCAGTTCAACTAAATCTAAGTAATTGATTGATTGATTGATAAAGGAACCGACATCACAGCATTCGGGACATTCCCATAAGCGCTCCGTCCCCATCCTCAGCAACCAGCGAAGAATTCCAACACTAATATTTCCAGTAGCAATCTGATTATATGTCCGACTCGCCTTTCCTCTGAGCGTCGAGCATCGGCCAGATCCCCTCGTCACTCCTCGCTGCCTCATTCTAACCAGACTATGGTGATCCATTTGCTCCTCCGAGGTGTACACGTGCTCCCACAAGGCCGCAACCACATCTGCCTTGTCATGCATCAATACTCCACCAAGTTCTGCCGAGCCAGCCAATCTGTCCGCCTGTTCATTCCCTAGCACACCAGCATGCCCAGGAGAAAAGATCCAGGTGATGCTTGCTACCCGTGACCTCCGAAGCGAAGCAAGCCACTCTGCACGAAGCTTGCCTGTTCTCACCCTTCTCAGCATGCTTTCTGAGTCAGTTACAATCACAATATGTGTATGTATCGTGTTTTCTATCCAGCGGAAAGCTGCACTGACCGCCTCCACCTCCATTCTTAAGCTAGATGTAGTGTCATCATACGCCAGGCTCTCCTGCACCAAACGCCGACCATTAGTTTTTGCCAAGAACCCCCAAGCACTTCTCCTACCTCTCAACACCGACCCATCCGTGTAGATAATCACATCACCCGGGCGAGAATTTTCCTGAATTAATTGCTGAATTTCCACTTCCGTGGCCCCTGCTGGCCACTCCCTGCACTCCCGGCTCAATGTGATTATAACTCTGCACAAGTCTGACTGCACGGCTGGCACTCTGACCCACTCCTCTCCTCGCCTAATGTTCTCCAAGGGGCACACCTGTCTGATCGTATCCTCCGCCTGAGCCATCCATGATTTCCCTCTTATCAGTCTCTGACCCTTAACTACGTCCAGCGCCTCATGCAACGGGTGATCTGTGTCTGCAGCTACTCTGAGGTATGCCTTCGCTTGCATCACCTTGTGCCTACCAGCAACAGTAGGCAGACCAAGGATGTAACGCATACACACTACTGGAGTGTCTCTGGTGCATCCCAGAATGACCCGCATAGCTTCATTCTGTATGCGCTCTAATTTCACCAGCTGACTCTTTGAGACAGTGAGCAGTCCTAGTCCATAATCAATCACTGAGAGGATCAAGTGCTGGTATAGTGTGAAGAGCATTCTCTGCTCTGTGTCCATTGCAGCCATAATTTTAAGTGCATTGAGTCCCTTTTGAGATCTTGTCACAACCGTCTCCACATGGTCCTTGAAGGACAGACTCCTGTCAAATGTGATTCCCAGATACTTCAGTTTGTTCTCTCTGTTGACGCTTCTACCTTCTATCGTGAGGCTTGGGGCATCATCTCTCACAATCCTGTTGTCCAGAGAGCACCACAACACAGCCGCCTTTTCCGGGTTGATGACAGCACTCATTTCAGTGCACCAGTCAATCACTTTGTCTACTGTCACCTGTAGCTCCTGGGCTGTTTGATCCCTATTTCTCCCCTGCCTGTATGCAAGAATATCATCTGCAAATGTTAGAATCCTTCCAACCCCTGGTGCTTCTAGGTATGCAATCTTGCTCGTATACAAGTGTCATCATCTTACTCTGATCTAAATGACGGTTCGGGTTCATACAGGCAACAATACTTTGTTCGCTAGGATATAGAACATTTATTGTATGAAGTGTACAGTTGGTGCAATGGGTTAACAGCCCGCGCTATCTTATATTACATATCACAGATAGTTAAACATCAAACATATAGTTGTCATACAACAATCTAGCACACTATCTAGCCTAGGTATATCTATGAATATCTATGAGTCCCTCCCAGGCAGGCCTTGTTGTCTCTCTCAAGTCCGTCTGTCCTCTGCCGGTCTCCTCGTGTCCTAACTCGACACGGGCGGTAACTCTGTCCGAGTTCCTCGTGGACCCCGCATTAGGCGGGCCACATCAGTGTCCACGGAATCATGGACTCGGTGACCAGCTCTTTCGAGAAGGTTCTAGATTACTCGGGTCCTGAGCGACTCAATGCTATCCCTTGGGCTGGAGTTGCAGCCCTCTACTAATATATATGAAGGTGAGGCGGTGACAGGATCCCCCCTCCCCCCTGGTATGATTTGTTCTTGGGTAATTAGATCTGTTCTAATTCTGTCACCGAATCACATAAAGTTGGTGTTTGTAGTTTGGTGGATAGTAACCTGGTAATCTACCTAGTAGCACTAAAACTCATGTATTCTACCATACAACACTTCTCTGATTTGGTGAAGAGATCCCTCTGTCTCTCGTGTGCTTAAATATGCTTATCCGACCGATGTTAAGTGGCGTTTTAGTAGTTGTATTTACAACTCGCCCTTCTCATAGTACCCGAAATGGTACCAAGACAATTAACCCCTATATAAAAGAGGGTTAACAAGACCGAAGTCCTGGCTAAATAAGTACACCTTCAAATCTTGATCTGTGTGTGTATTTCTATACACTTTTACTCCCGTATGTTATATAATGCTAAATATGTAGTTACCTTGTTCTTTTATCCCCCTCAGACTACATGTGTCCCTGTTGGCTTGTTAGTGTGTTAACTAATAAGTTGATGTTTCTAATAAAGTGACTATATTTTAAATTGATAGTGTTGAGTTTTGAGGTTTGTGTAACGTGCGTGCTGAATGTGTGGTGTATTTCCAAGCGTCACGAGTTGGGATAAACTCAATCATGAAATACTGCACTGTGTGCAATACATGATCAGGCATTCCAAGTAGTGGTGCTTAGATGTATCCTAACTGCTAAACTAAGTATATTAATCTAACTACTAAATTAAACTCACTATTAAACTAAGTTCTACACATGTATTGACAAATTAGACAAGTCATGCACTTTTACATGGAAGACGCAGACAAATTACAATGAATACGTTTTGCGTACAATTTGTCCGCCAAGTGTATCGTTCTCTCATTTAATCCTTTCACGCCGTCATTCACTCATCTGTCATTCAAAATAGTAATTGGCTAAAATATATACTTAAAGTTGAGGTAAGCGTTATTGCCCTTAGAAAAAATGGGCTAGGCGATATTTGCCCTTTAAGAAAATACGTACTTTTTGTACGATGAATGAAAAATACGTTATAATTTAACTAGAGACACTTGTATAGGACGGTTATTTAGCCTATGAATGGCACCGTCTGTAATATTAAAGTAGAATATGTACACATTACAGGTTAACACAATTTATATACATCATTAATGGAAATATAATACATATTGAATAGTAAACTAATTAATTAAATAACTCCAACGATGATGTGCGCGTTGTCGTCCCTTCGTTCGTGTGTTATGCCATGAATGTTAAAGTTAATATGGCTGTCTCTTGAGTGTTGTCGTCGATGTTGTTCTGTTTCGGCTGTATGCAAAGTTTCGTAGCAACAGCAAGTATGGATTGCTCTCACTGTTCCGTATGAAATATTACAGTGTTCAGAGATAGTTCACTGGTTGATATTATTGGTTGAAACAAACACAGTTACTGTTTCTTGCTGGAATCGTTCTAGAGCTTAGGAATTTGATGGTATAGTTCTTACAATATAGCTCTTCACGTATGTTTATGGGTGTCGTAATTAACCTAATCACTGAGAGTACTCTAGCAGGTGTAGAGTCACACTGTTATATGTAACGGACTAAAAGTATCACAGTTTATAGTGTGGTTACGGGCCGATGTGATAAGAGTCATTCTACTGGCGCATTTGTCTGCCGTGATAAAAGGTCAGCCACTATGTTATCGGTGCCCTTGATATGGCGGATTTCGAAGTCGAAGTCCTGAAGTAGAAGACACCATCTTTGTAACCGGTGGTTTTTTGGCGACCCATGGTTAAGGACTAATAATGGCGAAAGTGACTTCCCAAGAGGAACTTAGATAATCTCAATATACAGAACAATAGGCTCAAACACTCCAATTCCACTGTGGCATAACGAGTCTCAGCCTTCTTTAGTCTGCGGCTCACGTAGAGAATCGGGTGTCGTACGCCATCCACTTCCTGCATTAAACATCCTCCTATTGCGATAGCGCTCGCATCTGTGGTCAAAATAAAGGGTAAATTTATGTTGGGTAATCGTAAGACTGGTGGATTAGAAAAAATATGTTTCAATCTACACATTGCATCATCTAAGCTGGTACTTTTACAAATTTTTGATGGATGATCTTTAGTTAACATATCAGAAAAGACTGAGGTGAGTTCTGCCCAATGTGGAATGAATTTAGAATAATAGTTAATCAGACCTAGTAAACTTCTAATCTGCTTCTTTGTGGTAGGCACTTCTAGATTAAGGATCTTGGAAACAATTTTATCATCAGTCAACAATTTTCCTTCAGAAATTCTATGACCAAGGAAGTCTATTTGTGTATAGCCTATTTCAACCTTGGAAGGTTTGATAGTAAGTCCAAAAAGAGAGATTTGGTTGAAGACTTGTTTTAGGGTGAGTAAGTGAGAAGTCATATCAGAAGAATGGACGCATATATCATCAATATAAGCAACTACATCATTAATTCCGTGTAATAACAATCTTGTTAGTCTCACAAATGTGGCTGGTGCGTTCTTCAGGCCAAAAGGAAGATATAGCCATTCGTATAAACCGAGAGGTGTTGCGAATGCTGTTATATGTCTACAAGAAGGGTGTAGTGGAACTTGCCAATATCCTTTCGCTAAATCTGTCTTAGAAAATAAGGATGATTGAGCCATATCTAAAATAAGATCTTCACAACTGTTCATAGGCTCTTCATCCGTTGTTGTTCTGGTATTTAATACTCTATAGTCGATGCACAAGCGGATTGTCTGGTCTTTCTTTTTCACCAGGACAATCGGTGAAGAATATTGAGACATAGATTTTTGAATAATGCCATTCTTCTCTAAATCTAAAATTTCTTTATCTAAATTAGATCTGTAATGGAGAGGAATAGAATATGGTCTACATTTGACCGGTCTCAGATCTGTCAGCACAATTGAATGTGTTATTCTATCAGTGCGTCCAGGTTTGTTGGAAAAAATTCGTCTTATAGTCGTCCAGGAGCGTCAAAATATCCTGTCGCTGTTGTTGTGTCAAAATGTCAGAGATATGTATGTCATTTATACTCCCGTCGTCAGTCATGATTGGCACAGGGATTTCAGTATTGTCCATGTCTGTCTGATTTATCACAGATGCTACAGTTTGTAAATTGTCTTCAATGTCATTGTCGTCGTCGTTGAGATCAATGGTTGTCAATATGTCGTCCAATGTGTCGTCATTGTCGATATCACAGATTGTCGGTAATGTCCATATGTCTTTGACGTTTTTGTCATCGCAAGCGTGTGTCGTTAACAATGCTTCGTTTGTCGAGGTGTCATTCCGTTGGGAAATTGTCGTTTCGTCTCCGTCATCAGTTCGTTGCGTCTGTTCATTTGTCTCATTGTCCTGTCTAGCATAGTATGGTTTCAACATATTTACATGGAATATTTTCAACTTTCCATTTACAGAGAATGTAGTAGGGTTATTTCCCTTGACCAGTTTATGACATATATCACAAGATGTACAAAATGTTTTAATGTCTTGGTCGAACTTTGGCCAATAAAAATGGGTCAGGACAATTGCCCCGGTCAATTCGTATCCCATATGACCTCCAAAAGGGGAGTCATGGGCTATTTTTAGCACTTTGTCTCGATGTGCTTGTGGTAGTACTACTTGCTGTGTCGTGGTCTGGTTTGTTGTGTAAAATCTAGTTAAGATGTTGTTCTGTAGCCTAAATGTCCACGATGCGTTCTTAGTGACTTTTGGTTTAAGTCCTACTAATTTAAAGTATGGTGCAAGTGTTGTATCTGCTTTCTGTTCATTACCAAAATTGATGTTAGTTGAGTTTGGTGCTACTATTTCTAATGATTCCTGCAGTTGGTCGGTGTTGGTTTTGTGGGTTGTCTGTCGTGTTATTGCGTTTGTGTGTTGTGTGTTTTGTTGCACATTTACAGGTTTGGTACTTGGTAATTTGGTAGCATCCTCAATTCGAGGTTTTAATTCGGTCGTATCGTTCCTAGATTCGACCGCCCCTGCATTGTACACCTTAGTGAATTCTTTCTGAATTACCTCAGTGGTTGTCTCCCTTGGTATTTTGGCAGCTTGAGACCAGCAAGAATGGTGTTTCTCTTTTGCGTCGCTGTTTCTGTGGTGGATACCGTGTTTTTGCTCCCACTTTTTGATTTCTTTTTCAGAGCATGGATGTATGTTGGGTAAATTACCAAGTATAATATCCGCGACGGGATTTTCAAGGACAGCACACAATACTTGTCCTGATATGAACGGTGTTTGAATTTCGACCAAAGCAAGGGGGTATTTCTCTATCGTACCTGAGAATGTGCGACACGTCACATGTTTGTCTGTGTAGTCTTTAGTGTCTATTAATGTCTTTTTAACCCCACAGAGCGTTGCGCCGGAATCACGAATTAATGTGCACTTTTTGTTGTTAACAAACCCTGTAAAAAAAACTAGCTTGCCTGTAGATGACAAAGCAGCGTTAGCTGTTTCATTTGAAATAGGGATCGTGTGTCCACAATGTAGTGTTGTGTCAAGTTGGAACTTCGTACAGGTGTTGCACTTACTGTCTGTTATGGTGTTTATGATGTGTACAGCATTCCCAAGCTCGCTTTCATTGTCGTGTTGATTATCACATTCATTCAGTGATTCAAGCTCTTCGTCAGACGACGTTTCTACTAATGCATCATTGGCCTGTTTCAATAACTTTCGGCCCTCACAATTCCTACTATAATGGCCCCAGCTATTGCAAAAATAACATTTAATTGCTCTGTGGTAAGCCATGCGTTTAGCCGTTTGCTTCTCTACCATCATTTTGAGGTGGTGAGGGTAGGTGGGTGCTTTGTCGCACATCCCGTAACTGTCGTGATGAAAATTGCAATATTGGCATTTTACTACTTTACCGACATTGGAGCGCGGTTTAAATCTACTCTCTGTTTGTTTGGAGTATTTGGTGTTCACTACTGCAGCTGCTGTATCATTGTGACTTATGTTGAGCTGAAAAATATCCCTATTTGCTGTGAAAAATGCATTCCCCTTTGCCTCTATTTCCTGAATACTCTTACAGTCCATTTGTTTTAAGAACTTGGCAAAAGGTGTGGGGATGGTGCTAACTATTTTATCTATAATAATAAGCTCCTTAAGTTTATCATGGCTATTGTTGGTTGTAGCCGAGTTAATCCATTTTGTGCATATGTCTTGGACTGTACTGACATAATCTATAAAGGTTTGGTTTGGTTGTGGAGATAATTTGGCAAATTGTTGTTGGTAACCTGCAGTGTCTAAAGAAAAATGTTGGAGAATGCGTTGTTTTAGGTACTCATAGTCTTTTCGCATTTCCTGTGGTATTGTCTCTATTACTTTTAGTGGTTCAAGAGCTAAGTTTCTCATTAGGATAAATGCCCAATCTGATTTAATGATTTTATGATGAGACATGAGACACTCAAAATTTTCTAAGTAGGCGGAGATGGAATCTCCAGAACAGAACGCCTTAACGAGTCCTTTGTACTTGTTATATTTTTGTTCTTCTTCTTTGCTTCTTAACTTATTTATCGATATTTCGGTGTTAGACTCCATTTCCATCTGTTTTAGTTTAATATGTGTCTCGGCATTCAATTGGGCCTGTTTGGCGGCGGCCTCAAGCTCCATCTGTAATTTCTTTTCTTCGGCCTCCATTTGCAATTTCTTTTCATCTGCTTGCATTTGCATTTTCTTTTCTTCTGCCTCCATCTGCAGTTTCCTTTCCTCTCGTTCTATCGCTCTTTCTTCACGGGCAATGTTTTCTGCGTGCGTTTTCTGTGCCCATTCTGAGAGTTTCTCTTCTTTATAACCTAACTTTATTCCTTGCTCAATGCACTTATCTAAGCTAGACATTTTGTGTTTTACTTGTTTGTTAAGTTTATAGAGTTAAATCCCTTAGAAAAATATGTTGTGTGGTCGAAAATTTGGTTAACTCCCCTAATTATTAATGTGTAAATCAAAATGCAAGATTATGTTGGTGACAAGGTCATGAATATGCAAAGAAATCAATATGATACAAAATAATACATTGATGAAACATGAGAAGTACAGCTTAGAATTACAATGGGTATGAGGTGAAACTTAGCTTTTAATTCAAGAATTCCTCGATGTTGTCTTGTACTCTCGTCACTGTTGGAAAGGTTTCATAGGTTGGACGCGGCACTCGTTGCGGAACAATCTGCTCGTGGAGCGAGAAAACATTAGTCACTGTCACACAAAAAAATGTCAAAATAGTAACATGTCAAAAAAAAAATTTGTTTACAGAATCAAAATAATGAGGCACTGCGGAGGCAACGGTGAGACGTTGCCGAGGGACTCAGATTAATTCTATTCTATCGCTAGATAGCTACTAATTTTATGCAAACTTGTAACGTTAACAATTTCTTTGATTTAAATAAATCAATGTGTTATCAACAATCAATGTGATATGATTAAGTAAGTAATTTTACATGGCACTTAATAGCTCTTTAAGAAAACATTCTATGCCAAAACCGGAAAACTAGCCCCCAAAAAGCCTGTCATCATCTTACTCTGATCTAAATGACGGTTCGGGTTCATACAGGCAACAATACTTTGTTCGCTAGGATATAGAACATTTATTGTATGAAGTGTACAGTTGGCGCAATGGGTTAACAGCCCGCGCTATCTTATATTACATATCACAGATAGTTAAACATCAAACATATAGTTGTCATACAACAATCTAGCACACTATCTAGCCTAGGTATATCTATGAATATCTATGAGTCCCTCCCAGGCAGGCCTTGTTGTCTCTCTCAAGTCCGTCTGTCCTCTGCCGGTCTCCTCGTGTCCTAACTCGACACGGGCGGTAACTCTGTCCGAGTTCCTCGTGGACCCCGCATTAGGCGGGCCACATCAGTGTCCACGGAATCATGGACTCGGTGACCAGCTCTTTCGAGAAGGTTCTAGATTACTCGGGTCCTGAGCGACTCAATGCTATCCCTTGGGCTGGAGTTGCAGCCCTCTACTAATATATATGAAGGTGAGGCGGTGACAACAAGTAAGTAACCACAAACTGCTTTCTTGTCACTGAATAGTACCTAATAGCTACTCCAAGTAGCTTAGTTCCAGAAATGTCATTGCTCTCATGAATCAATAAGCTGTATTTACTTTTGCCAATATCAGCTGTCAAGTCTGTTGTGAAATATGGTGCAAGTACATTTGAAATAACTGTTCTGCACTTAGTTCTCCTAAGCTTAAAGTTCTTGCAACTTTTGCTGTCACCAAAGTGTACCTTGCAGAGTTCACTTAAATGGTCAACAACGCGAAGCGAACAATGGCCAGCTATGAACAAAGACATGCATCTTTCTGTTTCTTTGACATCATCTTTCAGTTTGTCAAATGCAATTGTTGTTTGCCTTTGTGTACTGAATGGTTGTTCGGCTTTCTGATGTTTCGTTGTATTATTGTGCCTCTCAATATCATTTAACCTGGCTGCAATGGAACATTTGCAATATTTGCAAAAACACTTAGTACTATCCCTTTCTACTTTTAACAACGAATTTTGAAATTTCATGTCACTGAGCCACTGTTCTCTGAAATGTTGACAATATTTCTTGCTCATGGTGAAACACAAATAAGCTTAAATGAAAGGATAATGTAGACACCACAAAATTATGAACTCGATTACAAGCTAATGTATTGACGTTTGGACTTGTCTGCAAGATGGCGTTCGCTTTCAGCTAAATCGTATTAAAGGGAGTTAAATTAGTTGAATATTGCGCGGTAACGTACAAAGACTGTTTTATTCCCTTGCTTCAGTTCAAATTCGGCTTTTTAGTATTCCCAAAATGAATTTTAAAGTAATTTTTACCCACTCCAAAAAAGCACCAAAAAGCACCCAAAAAATTTTGTGAAGCACTAAATTTACGCGGCCACGCTAAAAGGAAAATTTTCGCACTAACTGGCTTGAAAAAGCACTAAATTTAGCGCAAAAAGTACTAAAATGGCAACACTGGTTATTGACGGTTCTTCCTCCAATGGTGATTCCTTTCATATCTTCTGCATTTCTGAAAATATTTTCACTGTACAGGGAAACAAAGTTCTGTGGACTTTCTACGACACTGCAATATATGCTATTCTTGGCATCTTTAAAGAAGGTAGTTTTCCATTGCTTTCCTTCTTAGCAGTGATCATACTGGTTTATGACCGTGGTCATTGTCTCCCCCAAACAAGAGATCCTCTGTCTACTGTCGTGAAGTTAGAGACCAGAACCTACAACTATCGTGTTAGCTGCTCTTCAACTTCATCCACCACATACACACATGGCTTCATGTAACTCTGATCGGGGGGGGGGGGGGGGGGGGGCTAAAGGGGTACTCTACCTTGCCCAAGGGTGTCCAGTAGGATAGCGGAGGGGAAGGAGGCACCTTACTTCTCCTTTGATAGGTGATTCACCTAGCCCGCCACCCAGTATAACAACGAGACAGGTATTTCAAGGGACATTACTAAACATAGCAACATGTATTATGTGATTTAAATAATTGAGTATTTATCTTACATTTTGATATAATTTAAATGTAAATTAACCACATTTTAACCCCCACCCCTACACAGTATACGTAAAAATGGAAGATACATTTAAAAGCATATACTAAAACAACACATCCACATAAAACATGATTTGTGGGTCTACTTACTTTATAAAATGAATTTTAGAAGGATGAGACGTACATAACTGTAAAGTATGAAGGGAAAAACAATATCAAGTAATCGGTTCTTGTATTAACGCGATCTTGAAATGGTCCTGTGGGGGAATTCCCCACCGTTTGAGAACAACTGTCCTAGGTTATTGAAACTCTTTACTTGTTTCAAGGGATGCTCGTTTAAGTGAATTGTTGTTGTTTGTTCTTCTTTAGTTATAGTCATTACCCATGTTTTACTTGTGCTAATTTTCATGTTATGTTCCCTACAATTTAGTTTAGACTATTTATGTGGTCTTGTAATTCAGCTTCTGATTTTGCTATTAGTAACAGTAGAGTTACCTGCGAGCTTGTCAGCCCGCTCATTCCCTTGTACTCCCGCATGCCCTGGCACGAAGATGAAACTAATCTTTGCCAGCCGAGACCACTCCAGAGATAGCAACCATTCTCTTCGGATCCCCCCCCCCCCCCCTTCATCTCTATCCTCTGGAGCATGTGCATTGAGTCACTAAGGAAACATGCCCTAGTGAATGTCTGTGTCTCGAGCCATGTTATTGCTTTCACAGACAGTTCTATATAATTATGTTCATCACTGAACTTAATCAACCCTTATTTGTATTATTGACATCATTTATGTTTGACCATCTTTAGTTTCACTCCCCCCCCCCCCCCCCCCCCAAGAATACCCCACAGATATACAGGAGTGCACACTACAAACATTTAATAAATAATATAATCATCAAGAACCAGTATTGAACAAGAGACATATATGTGTGTGTATGTAAATATATATGTATATGTATACATGTGGTTGCCGGTCTCTCTGGCTTAAGGGTTACAACACTTTCTCCGTAATCCCGTTTATCACGCAGAGTCTCGTAGCTGGCGAGAGCTGGGAGCGGTTCGATCCCCGCTGGTGACTTGCGGGATAACTGAGCCGGACGCTCAGAAAGGAATGGCAAACTACTGAGCGTAATCTTGCCAAGAAATCAACAGACAGCTGAAAGATGCAGCTGTTGACAGCGATGTCCTGTAAAATGATATGCGAATAAAAAAAATAAAAAGATATAAGTTGTGTGTGTTGTTTCAAGGGGAAACAAATACCTCCTTTTCACGGGAACATAATATTCATTTTATTGAATGCAAGGGACATAACTCGCCAACTTTTTTTCTAAAGAAGCAATTAGTTACATCAGTTGTTAAAAGTTTAATTTAGTGACACTACCTCCACACAGTTAACACGATAAATTAATATCCAAAAGTATAAATACTTTAACTGCTAAAATTGAATATAATGTACTTGTTAATGCAATATATACAATGTTTGAACACTGCAAGCTCCGTGCACGATGTTAACGACTTGCCCCAATGGTCGACCTGACATTCTTACTCTGGTTTCTCTTCACAACGTAGAAATCTTTCATTGGCCAGCTCTTCTTAATAGCTTTGGACAAAAGTTCAAGACTAGGAATCTTGTCCAGCAACGCCAGAGCTTTGGTCTCACCCACGCCTGGACATGTGGTCAGGGCTGACATAATGGCAACATCAGCCACCGGGGCATGCACAGGCTTCAGACATGGATTGCTGTCCAATCTGCTCTCCACATACACTATCTGAACCAGGAAAGCTGCAGTCTCCTTGTGGTCAGCAGTAGGCACCACGCTAAGTCCAAGGTCGCTGATACAAAACTTCTGGACATCGTAATAGTACTGTGATGTGGTGGTGGTTTTCTTAACAAGCACAATTCCCCGGACACTGTTTGCCTTTCTTAATCTTGCCACACTCCGCTTGTAAGTTCCTCCAACGACATCTGCTCCTAATAAGTACACCACTCCAGTGTTGCAAGAACGATGGAAGTCAATGACACTTGTTGACGTCTCAAAATGGACTGGTAATGAAACTTGCAGATCTGAAACGAGTTTACTTCCTTTCCACCGCGAATTAACGCAGATATGGCCAACTGGAACTTTGATTCCATAAGTCTGTGTAGAATTCATTATTATACTAGCATTTCTGTACCAAACAACAATATAGACAGCCGCCCTGACGGCCACTTCTTTGCCTGAAAAAAAAAAACATTTAATGATACTGGGAAAATTTGTGTTAATACAAATGCTTGTTTATTTTATTACAAAAAAAAAAAAAAAGACAGAGAACAAAGGGGAAAAAAATGAATGAACCCTTACAGTTAAGGGGAAAAAAACAAGGAGGAAAAATAACCAACTCCCTTTACTCCAACTATTATTAAAAACTGCAGTTTACATTTGTATGTACCTGCTATGCTATGTAAACACCATTCCAAAGAAGATCATCCTAGCAAATGGAATCACAATTTGTAAAAATGTTATCATTTTCATAACTATTATTACCATTGCTGTTGTTTTTATATTTGCTGTTATTACCTCCAGTATGTCTCTTCTTGTCATTATTTTTATTGTCATCGTTAGTAATAAAACAAAAACCCTTTTCCTATGTGCCGCACCCCCTCTCTCATGGTTGTTGTTTGCCTTTGCTGATACCCACACCGGTTTGGTTAAAATATTTATCCTGCCTTTACCATCATTGCCCAGATAGTGGTGATGAAGGCATTGGTGGAATGGAACCAATTGGTGAGAGGATGGCAAGGGAAACAAAAATGTAAAGATTTCCCTTTTCCTTGTGTAACCCCCATTCACACGTAAATGTGTTCAATGAATAGAATATGCTAATGGATAAATTTCCTATGTTGTAAATACAAAATATCACAGATATCTCCACAGTAAACACAAGTACTCATTTTTCTGATTTTAAAATTTAGTACACATGAGTGCGAGCAAGAAGATGTGAGTGAATATTGAATGAATGAATGCAAAACCACATATGTTTACCAAACCAATGAGATTGTAAAAATTTGTGCTAATACAGATGCTTGTTTACTTGTTACCGCAAGAAGAAAAAAAAAACAAGGAAAGGAAAATATGAATGAACCCTTACAAGTAAGACCCAAAAAAAAGCAAGGAGAAAAAGATAACCAACTCCTTTTACTTATACTATTATTGAACATTGCATGTTGCAATTGTATGTACCTGCTATGCTATGCTAACACCATTCCTAGGAGAATCATTCTAGCAAATAGAATCACAGTTTTGGAAAATGGGATCATTATCAAAACTATTATTATCATTGATGTTACTATCAGTACTGTTATCATCCTTAGTATGTTAATGTTTGTCATCATTATTATTGATGTATTTGGTTTTATTTGCATTATTATTATAGTTACCTTTATAAATATATAACCTCATCTCCCATGTGACCCCCCTCCCCCCCCCCCTTCCGTTGCTCATGGTTTGTTTGTTTGCCTTTGCTGATACCCTCACCTTTTGGTTCCAAAAACTATCCTGCCTTTACCATCATTACCAGAGCGTGGTGATGAGGGCATTAGTGTGGCGGGTCCAATGGGGGAGAGTGTGACAATGGAAACAAAAATGGAAAGGTTTATCCTTCTCCCTATCTACCCTCCTTCACATGTAAATATGCCCAATGAATAAAATATGCACACGTCACATACACGCCCACATGCAACGCTCCGTAAACACACCTACACAAATACTAAATACACAGAACGCATGTAACAACATAAACATTATAAATGCAACCACTACCCTTTCTGCCTTGTAAACCTCGATACTGTTTACACCTCCCATTCCCACCATCTTGATACTGTTTGTTTGTTGATGCTGCTGCCACCCTCTCCGATTGGTTCAGACATTTTATACTGCCAGTTTCATCATTACCGAGTGGTGGTGATAGTATTGGAGGTTTAGAGCCGACAGGAGAGGGAGGCGGCAGGGGAAAAAATATCGGTGCACTATCATCATGCTGTTTGTTTTTGTAAGGTTTTACGCTACAACAAATTCAATGTAGAAAGGTTAAAATGTATAAAATATTTGTATTTTTTGCGCATATATCACCTACACGTCCACATACAACGCTCTGTAAAAACACAAACAATACACTTTGCAACGATTTTAACACTCAATAAAAGTTTAAAATAAAAAAAAACATTTATTTCATGAGCCAATCACAATCATGTCGTCGTCGTCGCTTTTGTATTCATCGCACTGCGAGCGCTAACAAGTCAAGTCGCATTATTCTGTCAAGAAGCCTGATACGCGGGAAAATGTCACGTTGAAAGTCCAACAACAAAAAACACGCGGCGGCCAAGATGTACAGCGTGGGAGTCGACAACAAGAAGAAGAACGTGGAGAGCCTACCTGCTAGCTGCATCAAAGAGCCTGATACTACAGCTATTACTGAAGCTACCACGAGGGAGAAGATTGACAGCCCAACACAGTCAAGAACCAAGACAGCAGAGAAGAAGGAGGAGAAAGACACCAGAGTCGGAAACACCGACTCAAAAACAGTCCGATGGGTTGTCAAGCGGATTCCAGTGGAGCTGACAGACGAAGAAATCCTGAAGCAGCTACGAGAAGAGAATCTGCACATCCGATACTTGAAGGCGGAGCGGCTCCTCACCTACTCCAAGATACCTACAACCTTGGCTAGTGGTGACATCGGAGGGCAGCGAAATGCCGATCACAGTATCATTCACAAGAGAATACAGCAACCAGAGAGATTCATACCAAGAATCACTCAATGTTCCAGATGTCAGAAGGCCGGCCACAGCAGAGCTGCGTGTCGCAGTAAGACGGAAATCTGCCGATACTGCGCCGATCATCACCCTTCAAGGAGTGCCGCTGGCTAAGCTGGACACGGACTTCCGAGCAGCCAACAACAAAAGAAAGTGCTGCCAACTGCTGGGGCAAACATGGAGCAAGATACCTGGGCTGTCCGTACCTGCAAAGACACAGAGACGTCTTAAAGATCGCCATCACCACAAAGACACCATACAACGAAGCAATGCGGAGGTGCGAGACAGCAACATGCATCTCACAAGCCGAGAAAGAGCAACTGCAAAGCCAGATTGAGGAGCTAATGAAGCAAGTCAAGCTACTGCAAACATCGGCACCAACCAGCGACAATGGGAAACTTCTTGCCGAAATAAAGGAGATCCAGCGGGACATCAAACAAGAGGTGGAGAATATGAGGCAGATGACAAAGATAAATGAAGAGATTCTACGAGACATCAAAGCGGTAAGAGAAATTCTAACAATCGAAAGGGAGCCAACCCAAAACAAATCAGCACAAGAAACAGAAAAGCACACAGAGAAACCGCAAGATGACATCCAACAAGAAGATGAGCCGGAACCGCTAGACAAAGCCAGCAACCCAGCCACGACACTATCCCGCCAGACATCTGAAGTAAACCAAGACGAGCACCCTGAGGACGACACGGAGTGGCCCCGGAGGCTTACCTTGGAGGATCTACGAGAGTCGGCAAGGAAGGAGAAACTCAGATACCAGGAATTCAAAAGGTGCTGGATTGAAAGAGAAAAGAAGAAACCAAAAAAAAACTCAGGAGACCGGTAGATTACCCATCTGTAATCTTGGAACAGGATACCGACTACTCGTACTACATAGAAGACGGAGAGAGAAAACCATGGCTGACCGCGGAGGAAAAAAAGCGAATGGCCGAAGCTAAAACTCGAAGATGAAAAAAAGTACAAGAAGGAAAATAGAAACGTCGAAAAGCTCCTACAGAAAATACACAACGAAGGAGACTAAAAGACCTAATAAAAAGTCCTTATAAGGACTGCAGCCAGTCAAGCCAGACGAGACAGGAGCCTGCACCAACAAAGAAAACCACAAGAACAGACGAGCACAAAGGAAAGCTTCTACAGTTACTTCACAATGGAGAAGACAAAAATACCAAATAAAAAGTCCTTTTAAGGACTGCAACCAGTCAAGCCAGGAGCCTGCGCCTACAAAGAAAACCACAAGAGGAAACATGCACAAAGGACAGCCGCCGACCGATCCCCCAGCTTACGAAGCATGGAGTGGGATAACGAAAAGTCCTTATAAGGACTGCAGCCAGTCAAGCCAGACGAGCCAGGAGCCTACACAAACAAAGAAAACCACAAGAACAGACGAGCACAAAGGATAGCCGCCGACCGATCCCCCAGCTGACGTCACAGACACAAACGCTACATAACCAGTCCGAGATAGGACTCACAAGACAAGAATTAGGGTGAATAAACCCACAAAAACCACGGCTCTCAACAATAACCGACGCTGACGAAGCAGGTTAGACGAGACCGAATTTGGAATTATTTTTTTTTTGGAATTGGAATTGGACAGAGAAAGAGTAAACAAGTGTTAATTTGGAGAAAACAGTAGAATAATGAAATTGTTAACTGTATTCAATGAGCTCGGCGTTTCACTGGAAAGGCAGTGGTCACAAGCGACTGCTTGACTAGTTGGACTCGAGTCATTCAGGCACGGGACAGCTTAGCGACCACACACAGTTTTACTCGATTATACACAACGCCGTTCTTTTGGTACAGCACATATACGACAAATAGTTTTTCAGCACCAAGCTCGGAAGTATTTTCGCCCGACAATTAGATTCCATCACAACTCTACATGTATGTTACAGTGGGTGTCCACTTAGACCGATGTGAGGGTGACAGTAGTGAACTACGAGTGGCATCGCACTGAGCTGAGACAGAAAGAGGATGATTGTAGTGAGGACAACACAACACGCGCTAGAGTAACAATAACAACAGAGAAAGATGTCCACCAAGCGTAATGTCTACAGTGGTCAGTGAACGTGCGCCAGAACGAAAGTGAGTGTGTCTCTGCTAGCTGTAGAGGTTTTTTGTTTGTGCGTCTGTGTGAAATAATCTCTATCAATCTGCTACCGTGTTAGTTAGTTAGGTAGTCGACAGATCATCCTCATTGTACATCGATCCATTTATATCCCCTCCTCAGTAAATTCCGCAGCGTGTAGCGGTTGACGACAACAGTTCTGTGTTGGTTTATTAATCTTGTTTGGTTCCTGCATAGTGTTCTTGTTTGGCCACACCTCTTTTAACTTGCTGTTCTCGCAGTCTGACCATGGATGTAGATTCATAGTCATCACTTGGTTCCTGCCAACGACTTACTTCTCGTAGAGCAGTGGATCTCAACCTTTTTTGTTAACCCGTGCCCCCTTCACCATATTTCCATAACGTCATCCTCCCCCTTTCGTATTTCCTCCTTAAAAATCCCCCCGCTCCTACACAATATACGTAATAATAGAAGCTAAATATAATGGCACATCCTAGAACAAGTCCATACGTCTAATAAAACGTGATTTGCTGGTCTACTTACGTTATAAAATGAATTCCAGAAGGGTGAGACGTACAGAACCGCAAAGTATGAAGTGAAAAACAATATCAAATAATCGGTTCTTGTATTAACGCGATCTTGAAATAATCTTACCCCCCCCCCCCCAACCGGAAGAAACCCTAAAATTCCCCCCTCCCGGGGGTGGGAGGGAATTTCCCACCGGTTGAGAACCACAGAACCACTGTCGTAGAGCATTCAGTATATCAGCCTGATCCATTGCTCGTCCTCCCTCTAAAGTAGCCTACCTGCGAGTATGTCAACCTGCTCATGTTCTTGGACACCCGCATGCCCCGGCATGAAAATGAAACTAATCTTTGCCAGCCGTGACCGCCTCATAGACACCAACCTCTGTCGTCGGGCCCACCCCATCGCTATCTTCCTGAGCTTACTCATTGATTCACTAGGGAAACATGCCCGATAGAAGGTCTGTGTCTCGAGCCCACCCCATCGCTATCTTCCTGAGCTTACTCATTGATTCACTAGGGAAACATGCCCGATAGAAGGTCTGTGTCTCGAGCCCACCCCATCGCTATCTTCCTGAGCTTACTCATTGATTCACTAGGGAAACATGCCCGATAGAAGGTCTGTGTCTCGAGCCATGTAATTGCTTTACTTACTGCCATGACTTACATAGTCAGATTAGTTGTTGTCAAGGCATAATCACCAATATCTTACTTCACAATTCTCCCACAAGCTTGAGCCGTAAAGGTCCATAAACTTCTCACTCGTCGAACGACCGATCCAACTGTGTAAATGACAGCATCATCCTCTAAAGAATGTTTGAAGATAAAAGCCTGTACTTCCTCCCGCACAGCAGCCGGATATTTTTGGGGGTCTGTATTTTCTGTCTAGTTGGATGCAAACTATAAAGGACGTACAGAACTCTGTTGGCAGTTGTACGCACTTCTTGCCAAGTTCTAAGTCCTCAAGTGAACACACCTGTTGAAGAATGTCTTCAGCTCGACCAATCCATGACCTTTCTCTTTTTAACCTACTGCCCTTTTCCTTCTTAATGTCACTGTGCAGTGGATGTTGTGTGTTTGCATTGACTCTGAGATGTTCCTATGCTCGTCAGATCTGTATTCTGTCACCCATGGTTGGAAAATCAAGAAGGTATCGCATCGCCCTACATTTCTACGGTGTATAATATGATTAGCTTCGTTATGTATCCTCTGCATCCTTTCCATCTGCTTATGGCTGAGAGTCAGGATCGTCATCGCATACTCAAAAACATAAATGACCAGGCCCTCGTATAGAAGACATAAATGTCGCCGTTCACAGTTTCAGCCGCCATCACCCGCATCGCAGCAAACTCCGCTTGGCCTTTATTATCACCTAGTCGATGTGCTCAGTATAAACACGGCTTCGACAAATCGTATCCCCAGGTATTTCTTTGCGTGCGTTCTTTCTACAGTCTCAGAGCACAGATGTACATTTGGTGTTGGAGTGTTGACAATATGTTTGTTCAAAGAGAACCATGTCACTGCTGCCTTCGTTGGGTTGACCGTTGCACCAGCTTCAAAACACCACGTACAAATGTGAGTGAGTTCTGTTTGTAGTTTCACAGCAAACATATCTCTATCCTTACCCTGACAATACATCAATATTTCGTTGGTATACAACAATGTCCTACCCGGTCCTGTGATCTGCTCACCGGTGATTCTCACAGTGTAGGCATTCAACAGCACCAGAGATAATAGTGATCGCTGTGCCAGACCTGGATAGATTGTTGTTGGTTCAGATGTCCAACAGCCAGATCTAAAAACTACTTTCCGTTGGAAGAGAGCTGCAGTGTGTTTCTTCCAATACATCTAATCGTCTGCTAGTAGGCGTTGTGAGCAAGCCACATGAGAGAGAGAGAAAGAGAGAGAGAGAGAGTGAGAGAGTGAGAGAGAGTGAGAGAGTGAGAGAGAAAGAAAAAGAGAGAGAGAGAGTGAGAGAGAAAGAGAAAGAGAGAAAGAGAGAGATACAGAGAGAGAGAGGGAGAGACAGAGAGAAAGAAAGAGAGAGAGAGAGAGAGAGAGAGAGAGAGAGAGAGAGAGAGAGAGTAGTCACAGTCACAGCACCTGCCACAACATATCCTCTAGACATCACATTTAATAATAACACCCCATCAAGGGACATGGCAGACATGCGGGGCTCGTCACAACTGAATCCAACATAACACCAAGGAATCAACAACGAGTCATAATTACTATACAGGAAATTAATAGCTACCCGTTACTGACTCACATATAGTGTTCTATAATATGTTCCGATTTGAATGCGTTCATTCACGATAAATTATTTTGAAAACTGTCTGTTGCATCGTTAAGAAATTTATCCAGCCGTCTTATATTTACCCCCACCCAAGGAATATGTCTTTGACAGGTCCAAAAACAACTTAAATCATCAACAGCGGCGACATTCCTTTGATGTTTTGCTGAACAACTAGTGATTTCTCGCTAACAAAGTTATGTTTACAGTAATTGGAGACCTGCCAATTCAGATGACACACAAAGGCGTATCCGGATTCGTATGGGAGTGGGTGCAATGAAAGACGTAGCTTACAGGGTCGGCTGCATTGCACCGGGTTTTTATCCCATATGGCTCATTTTCTTTCCGCAGCGCGGAAAGCATCGCAGAAAGCACGAACTCCGTAGCTCCAGCGACGACCCTCGAAAGTCTCTGAAAAAATGCACTCGTGAAAAGAAGGACGCGGCCCGGAATCAAACATACAACCTTCGGAGCCCGAGTCAGACGGCTTGACCACTTCACCACGGAGAATCCCGAGAGGGGTGCAATGTGTAATATTAGTAAAGACAGAGAATTTACAGAGGCACGGGGTAAATAATTTGTAAATTAACAGGAAAGAAGGACTATATTTCTTACCTTATTTTTCATTTCCTTCTTGTTTCTTCAGCTGATGCTGATGCTGTTATGTTTAGGGCCTGCAATTCGTCTGAATAGTTGGAGCAAAATATCCCAGTAAGTGTGTACGTAGATTAAGGTCTGCGAGCTGCTCAGACCTTAATTTGTGTCGGACGATTCCAGTAGGTTGATGATTGCTCTCGGTTGCATAAAATTCAATCCATCCTTTCTCCAATAGTCCTCTTCCTTTTTCAACACATGGTCCTCACATGGTCCTTTAACTTTTATCAATATTTAATAGCGCGGACAGACAGACAGACAGACAGACAGACAGAAAGTTAGGTAGGTATGTAGGTAGGCAGAAAGGAATTGGTGGATCAATCGGTCGGTCGGTGGGTTGGTCGGTGGGTCGGTGGGTCGGTCGGTCGGTCGGTTGGTCGGCCGGCCGGTAGGCAGGCAGGCAGGAGATAGATACATAGATAGGTAGGTAGGTAGGTAGATACATAGATAGATATATAGATAGATAGATAGATAGATAGATAGATAGAGAGAGACAGAGAGAGAGATAGAGAGAGATAAGAAGTGATAGATAGATAGATAGATAGATAGATAGATAGATAGATAGATAGATAGATAGATAGATAGATAGATAAATAGATAAATAGATATATAAATAGATAGATAGATAGATAGATAGATAGATAGATAAATAGATAGATAGATAGATAGATAGATAGATAGATAGATAGATAGATAGATAGATAGATAGATAGATAGATAGATAGATAGATAGATAGATAGATAGATAGATAGATCCCCGCCAGGAGCTGGGCGAAGCCAGGCCGAGTCAGTTAGTTTATTTATATAATCATTTTTCATGAAAGAACCCCCATTTGAGACAACTCTGAACAAACCAATTTAACTTCGCGCTGTTTGTGCCAAAACGAAACCCGCCAAAAAATTTAGAAAAGAGCTGGGGTGTGTCTTGCTGAAGCTGTAATACTCTTGAAATGATGGCATGAATGCGAGAGCGGTAAATAATATACCGCATATAAACAAACATTGAAATCATCTGTACAATCTCCAGAACAAATTTTTTTTTGTTGGGTGGACATAATGATAAGGTTATATGCTAAATCTCATCATTTTCCCTCAGTTGGTTACTGAGATATTGAATTTATATTGAGGCAACCAAAATAAAAAAAGCACACACTATAATAATATCCCACCTGTCTGATGTCTGCAGTATAGGTGTACCGGACCCGATTTTGTGTATGCCTAAACTAAAGCATGAGTGTTTGAGATGTAGCTGTATGGTGATTTGTTATGCGAATGTTTCTGAATATACATTTTTGTTTCTTGTAGTAGTATAAAGTCGGATTTGTGTTTGCATATAAGTGTGATGATCGTTTGTAATTTTGTACGTATACCACTAGATCATTTCGCACAGCGAGTCGTTTTCCAAGATGGACACGTTTAGGCTAAAAAGTCTTCCAGTACCAAATATTTATACAAGAGGATCATCTTGAACCTTGTTCTTGTCACCTGCGACGGTGTCCTAGAAGAGAATGTAGTTTGTGCTGTGTATGTCTTATTCGTCTTGTACGTGTTTATTCTCTTGTTCGTCTTGTTCGTTTTTCTTTGTCTTGTGATCTTCTGTAATGTCTTTAGTACTTTCTTTCTTTTCCGGTGTGGACTTAGTTGGTAAAAGATCGTCTGTGATAGTATCTAATAGCCGTTCAGAAAGATGGGGATACCCAGATACTGACAAAAGAGGAGATGAATTGGAGGACTGGGAAATAGACTCAAATCTCCATCTACTCAACAAAGCTGATGACACACCGAGCTTCTACTCCAAAAGATGGCTTACCACTTCTACTCCAGACGTAGCTTTCTGCACAGGAGACATCCTCCACAAAATCGATCGCCATGTGCTGGACCAATTAGCTGGTTATCTTGACCACGCGATGGGCAATTGGTCTGTCAACCCTTTGTCTTAATCAAAACGCTGTGATTATTGTTAGTAATTCCAGGTGTGTGGATCCATATGTAATGGGGCACTTCCTTTTTTGGGTTGCAGAGTGCACCTCACTTGCCAGCCCAATTGTTCAGCCTGAAGACCTTAGCTTTATCCTCCCCTGTAACACTGTGCACCAGATTTTTAACTCCTTCAGGAGTAATCGTGACAGGCAACCAGTGTATGGTCAGCCTGTCTCTTTCTTTCTCTAGATTGTCTAGTGATATGCCTATCCCTAAGCATGGTAAAGTGAACACGTTATCGTGTAACTTGTCATACTTTCTGCGCCTTTATTTACAGTTGAAAGTACCACCTATTGGGAACCTCGAAACTGTACAGGTTGATGATTCCCTCAGAAGGCACACCCCCTGGACCAAATAAGGCACTAACAATAAAAGCTGGTGTAAATGTCGCTGCAGCCCCAGGATCAGTAATAGAGCAAACTACAGTACCAGGCTGGTCAAGTTACTTAACTTGGTAGTGGTCCCTTGGAACGACAAATGTAGTGATATATGAATTCATTTTAAGAATTTGTTGTTTTCGGTAATAATAATTCCAATATCACAATGTCTTTTATAATACCAATTCCAAATAAAAACGCACAGCATATCCTTGAAAATTTAGTTGAAAAATAGTGAATAATCCGGTTTTTAAATAGCGTAAATTGACACATCAGAAAATATGCTTCCAACAATGCGAACTCACAATGTTGCCAAAGAGTTTGTCAACTATGTATCAAGAGTATATGAACCGTGGTTGTGACAGTTAGTCAGTTGCATATCTTTTACAGGACGTCGCAATCAACACCAGCATATTTTTACTTTTGCTGTTGTGATCTCCTGGCAAGTTTACGTTCAGTAGTTTGCCATTGCTTTCTGAACGACCGACACCCATACCATTTTTGTAAAAAGGAAACGCAAGGCAGTCTGCTGCCAAATTCGCCGCAGCTGTATTTCGAACGGGCGTTTGCGGGATTAAGAACTGCGTCCGTGATTTCTTCGCCATTGAGACGGCTGGTTGTGACAGTGCACATGGGATTTGTGCTCCTATTTGAAGTGATTGTTGTCCATAAGCGAGTTCTCCTTTATCAGAAGAGGTCTATACTCACACAGGATATTAATTTGAGGGTGTTTGTGGCCTTTTAAAGGCCAGTCAAAAATAACTTAGTACAGATCCCATGGTATCACTGGCATTAAAAGAATAACACATTTAATGCAATATTAAGGAGAAACAGAAAGATGGCTTCTAACATTTTCCCACATGTAAAATAAAGCCATAAGTTTAACATAATCGTAGAAGATTACTTAAAATTATTATCCAGTCTTTTATGACCCATTCAGCCGTCGCTAATTTCTATAAAAACTTTACAAAAGATAAAGACAAATACTACAATTATTTAAATCTAAAGCACATTTATGTTACTTTACTACTTGAAATTTTCTTTTTCCGCTCGCTCGATTTTGAACCCAAGCGTAGTTCATACACACTATTTTTAGTAGTGCTGGATGAAATTTTGCGTGTGGACTTGCCTTCCCTAATACCAGTGTATCTCGCCATCAGGCAAACCCACTCCGACTTCATAGGTACTTGCAATTTACGTCCCCAAATCAAGGACGAGAGGTCAACATTTTAGTCCAACTGTCCAGTGTAAGAGTTGAAGCCCTTACCTCGGCATCAGCTCGCCGGATGTTTAAGAACACGCGTTCTTTCCCATTCAGCTATGCTGACCTCATGTCCCTTGAAATTAGTGTTATGTTGTTATGTTCCTTTCCACTATTACAATTGGATGTGTTCCTTTTAAAGAGGCTTTATTTACAAAACAGTATATTTTGTTTACCTACAAACAGTGTGTATTTTCAATGTGCGTTGTGTGTTTTTTATTTACATTTGCGAATACAACATATACATTCATATACAGATATGATAATATTATATGCATGGCATGGTGTAATTATCTACACATTACTTATTGATGATGTGTCCTGTATGGTTGATTCTTAGTGCTTGTATTTTTGTGTATAACTCTTGTAGTGCCAGTCCTCCTTCTTTCGTATCATGTATTAGTGTTTTGTGTTGTTTACTGTGAATTATGTTGATGAAGGTGAAATGCCTTATATGTTTGCTTATGTCTGTGATTGTTTGTTTTGGGGGATCTAACACTGTACCTAAACATATTATCTTAGGAGTGATGACACTGTTTACAACTGCTTTTCTCCCAAAAATTGTTGATATCTTGTATTTGTATCTATGTAGAATGTCTGTAATTTGTTTTGTCAGTGAATGCCATGTTTCTGTGCACGCTTTCCTGGCATCGCATGGAAATGTGATCCCATATACTTTAATGTTGTCTGTGACTGTTAGATCCAGTGGGACATTCGTTTTATTCTTCCACTTTTCCATACCCATTATTTTAAATTTCTGTATGTGTATGTTGGCCCCAAGTACTTCACCAAACTGTCTAAAGTTGTGGAGTATACTTACAAAGTATGTGTATGTTATGGGGGAGTGCGGTGTCATCTGCACAAGCAATTAGTTTCCGCTCTTCTGACCCACGTATGAATGTTCCTTTAATGTTGGTGTCCTCACTGATTGCTTCTAGGAGTGGTTCTAGTGTGAGTGCATATATGATTGGTGATAGTGGACCCCCATTTATTACAGGTCGTGTGATCCTGAAACTGGCAGTGAGTGAATGACTCACCAGTATCTTACATTGAGGATTTGTATACACTGTCTATAGTACTGTTCTATGTTGAAGTGTGTGTTAGTGCTTTGTGTATATATGCGTGTGAAATTCTGTCAAAAGCCTTCTCCTGGTCCAGCGACAAGAGGGAGGGTAGACAGTCTGTCTGGTGGGTGTATGTGATGATATCTCTAATGAAGTGTGTATGTTGGTGTATGTTTCTGTGTTGGTTTATTAATCTTCTTTGGCTTCTTGCATAGTGTTCCTGTTTGGTCACACCTCTTTTAACTTGCTGTTCTCGCAGTCTGACCATGGATGTTGATTCACAGTCATCACTTGGTTCTCGCAAACGACTTTCTTCTCATAGAGCATTCAGTATATCAGCCTGGTCCATGGCTCGTCCTCCCTCAATAGTAGCCTTACCTGCATGTCTGTCAACCTGTTCATTTCCTTGGACACCCGCATGCCCTGGCATGAAAATGAAACTAAACTTTGCCAGCCGTGACCGCCTCGTAGATGCCAACCACTGTCTTCGGGCCCACCCCATCGCTATCTTCCTGAGCTTACTCATTGAATCTCTAAGGAAACATGCCCGAGAGAAGGTCTGTGTCTCGAGCCATGTAATTGCTTTACTTACTGCCATGACCTCCATATTCAGACTACTTGTGGTCAAGGCAAAAGCCTCATAATTTTACTTCACAATTCTCCTTCAAGCTTCAGCCGTAACAGCCCATAAACGTCTCACTCGTCGAACGACCGACCCGGCTTTGGAAATGACAGCATCATCCTCTAAAGAATTCTTAAAAAAGCCTGTACTTCCTCCCCCACAACAGCCTGATTTTCTTGTCTGCATTTTCTGTCTAGTTGGATACAATCCCAAAAGGATGTACAGAACTCTGCTGACACTTGTACGCACTCCTAGCCAGGTTCTGAGTCCTCAAGTGAACACACCTGTTAAAGAATGTCTTCGGCTCGACCCATCCGTGGCCTTCCTATTTTTAACCTGCTGCCTTTTACCTTCTTAATTTCAATATGCAGTGGATGTTGTGTGTTTGCATTAACTCTGAGATTTGCCTATGCTCGTCAGATCTGTATTCTGTCACACATGGTTGGAAATTCACGAAGGTATCGCATCGCCCTACATCTCTAGGGTGTATAATACGCTTAGCTTCGTTATGTATCCTCTCCATTCTTTCCATCTGCTTATGGTTGAGAGTCAGGATCGTCATCACATACTCAAAGACTGGCAAAGTGTTAGGTAGGATATAGATAGGAAGGACAAGAGACAGAAGAGGGATAAGGACAGATAAGGACCTCTACAAGGGAGTAGAGAGAGTAGAGACAGAACGCAAGCTATAACTTAGAACAGTCATAAGACAGGACTTAGGTGGGGACACGGACGTGTCATATCTAGGACACCAGCGGAACCAACCCCGAAGATAGGGCGGCGAACGCTAGTTCACGGGACAACACCCGTAAACAGACTACGCAGTAGTACAACCCAAGGTTGGCATGAACAAGACTACTGTACTACGTGACGAATAGAACAGCACGGAGTTTTGCTGACCGCACGGGATTTAGAGCGACCAGGCTAGCGAATCGACTGAGCTTACTCAGACGGGACAGGACAGTCTTCCATACAGGACGTGTGTATTTTTCCGAGAGCCAATATGTAGTTTACGAGGGCGCAAGTTACAGATAGCGAGAGTTGAGTTGTATTTGATTATGTATGAGTTTTGTGAAGTAAGGCGACCACTGTATATTTAGACAGGCATCCACCGCCTGGTCATGATTGTATGAATATATCAGGTTCGCCTGAATTAAACGTGTATAAATTCCATCCACGCAACTGATGTTTTCTGTGAGGTGTGCATGAAGTAGCGAAAGTGCCTGTATGCAATCTAAAATGTTGACAGGTAGCTAAAAGTGGTGTCAGATAGTGGTCAGTTTATTGACTGAATGAATTCTTTGCTCGCGTGAATGTGTAAACGCGATTATGATGAATGTGTAAGATCAAAACGTAAGTTGGAGATCAGAGCGTAAGTGTGAAATAGCTAGTCGTGCTTGAGTGTAAAGTACGCATAATTGAAAGGAAGATTACGAGAGTGTGCAAATTGTTGAAACGTATGAAATTGTGATAACAATATGTAAAATGCTTTCACAAAAACGTTTCAGTTGATGCCCCAAGCCAGTGAAGACTACATGACACATATAAAACGACAACAGACACGACGACAGACAAAATTAACTAATATATTTCGTATTCCAGGTTTCCTGTCTTAAGAAACGACTAGACAGACAAATTGTATATTGCATTATCAGTATCTTTGTTGAGTATTAATTGTTCTTGCTCTACACACCAAAGTGCAGAGTGAAAGTGTTTCTAACATCCCATGTAGTGTGACAGGGAAGAACTAGAAGATAACTCCCGAGAACGGCGTGAAAATCTGAAATTGTCAAAGCATCAGATAAGTACCCCAGTGTTTTTGAATGTTGCCATTTAAATTAGCATCTTCTTGATTTTTCTCAATGCTGTAAATTACGAAGTGTATTATTATTGAACATTGTAAATTTTGTTTGTGTGTAAAATCGAGTAAACGTGTGGAATATAACTAATAACAATGTCGACATTAAAAGAATGTATAGAAGCTGGGAGAGACCTAGGGTTTAGTGGAGACAAATTAGAACAGTGGGCAGAGAGAAAGTACAAAGAACGTACGGATAGAGTGACAGCAATTGAGAAAGAGGAGAGAGATAGGAAAGCAGCAGAGAAGAGAGAGAGAGAGAGAGAGAGAGAGAGAGAGAGAGAGAGAAGAGAGAGGAAAGAGTACAGGAACGATTGCATAAAAAAGAGCTAGCAGAGTTGGTTTAATCCACCAAATTGAAGGAGCTAGAGGATGCCACTACACTAAAAGAAATAGAACTAGCTCAAAGAGCGGAAGAAACGAAATTAAGAGAAAACAGCTAGAAATTGAGGCACAGACCCAGTTAAAAATGAAGGAACTGGAGGTAGAGCCCCATGTGCACACCGCAACTACAAAGTTGAAAAGTAAAGAGGATGAAAATAAGTATAACAAATACAAAGGGATAGTAAAACCCTTCTGCCAAGGTGACTCAATTTCTGCTTGGTCCGAAAATGTAGAATTTCAGTTAAAGTTCCAGGAAATACCAACAGAGCACTAGGCCATGATATATATGAAGAACTTGTCAGGGGAGCACTTAAAAGTAATAGAGTCTATTCCCCAAGAACTAAGGAATGACTACGATTATATTCACCAACGTATTATGCAGCATTTTCTTTTAGATGCCCCAGGGTATCAAGTTCAGTTCTCCAAATTGAAACCCAAAAATAATGAAACCTTCATTGACTACGTCTCTCACGTGCAGGCCGTATACAATAAGTGGCTGAACGCTGCAAAGATTAATAAGAGCTATGAAAAACTTAGGGACCTAATGATTATGGACAAAATTATTTCAACTATCCCAAGTCCGTTTGCCAAATTCTTACAGCAAGCTGATGTAGTGTCTTTAGAGCAGTTAGAGAAAAGGAGGTCAGCTTATTTTTCATCTAACAGGGACATATTTAAAGCTAACATCGAAGAGAGTGAGATAGTGGCAGCTACCAGGAGTAAACCTCAAAAACCTTTCAAATTTAGGGAAAGACAGAAACCTAATCCACCACAGTGTCCATACTGTAAATTTTGTCACGATCAGTTCGGAATGTGTTATTCTAATCCAAATTATCTATCTCATCTAGAGATGATGATAAAGAAGCAACAGAATAAGAGAGAAACCTATAGACGGGCGGTTAAATGTTTTTTGCCATTATTACGGGCATTATTCTTCACGTTGTAAAGGGCTCCAGAGATTGAGAGCTGTAAATGCTATGCTTATTGATACATCGTCTGAAAGCGAAAGTGAGCAAGAGCAAATGCAAGAGAGTGGAGAGAATGTGGTAGCAGCGATTGATGTACTTAATTACGATAGATGTGCAACTTGTCATCAGTTTTATGAAGACGGAATACTGAAATGCGGGCATACTGTACCAGTTTTCAAGTGAAAACGCAAACGCAGCAGTTGCATCCAGATGCAAACTAGAATTCCACTATGGAATGGTGAATGATAAACCTTGCCAACTTAAAATAAACAGACAATTACTGCTGTTTGTACTTTATCTGTTTGTTTTCCTGTTTGTATGCGTGTTTATTTATAATTTAAGCATACATAAAGAAATAAATACGCATACAACAGGAAAACAAACAGATAAAGTACAAATAGCAGTAAATTCTGAAGGGAGATCACACATGCACAGGGGACACAACAGACTTACAGAGATCATGAGCACACAGTTTAGAGTTTATCCGCAAGCGGAAGTCAGATAGGTGAACATCAGCAGACACACAACTTGTAAGAGATGTTGAGGTACATTGCACGGGAGCCATGAATAGTAAATTCATGAATTGTTTCCATAACAGGAACAATTTGTTTCGGAATATCGATTTTCGTATTTGGAGAGGTAGAGTTTTCAAAACAAACTGGCCTTGGTTTGACACAGCTTCCAAGAGTGTAATGTGGAAGAGTAATGACTATTACCAACAGTACAGGTGTGGGACACTGATCAGAAACCAGTGGGCAAAGACATCAACTTGGTATCAGACTTATAAAGTCAGAAGAGGTACCTAAAGACATGACTAGTGAACTCATACGAACACTTTCACAAATTAGATGCAACTAATTTTTATATTCTACGACGACATTGCGTCACACCTACTAGTTTGAATTTGGTGACGCAATACGGGGGAGTCAAGGGAGTATGTCAAAGTGTTAGGTAGGACATAGATAGGACAAGAGACAGAAGAGGGATAAGGACAGATAAGGACCTCTACAAGGGAGTAGATAGAGTAGAGACAGAACGCAAGCTATAACTTAGAACAGTCATAAGACAGGACTTAGGTGGGGACACGGACGTGTCATATCTAGGACACCAGTAGGACCAACCCCGAGGATAGGGCGGGGGGGGACGCTAGTTCACGGGACAACACCCGTAAACAGACTTAGCAGTAGTACAACCCAAGGTTGGCATGAACAAGACTAATGTACTACGTGACGAATTGAACAGCACGGAGTTTTGCTGACCGCACGGTATTTAGGGCGACCAGGCTAGCGAATCGACTGAGCTTACTCAGACGGGACAGGACAGTCTTCCAGACAGGACGTGTGTGATTTTTCCGAGAGCCAATATGTAGTTTACGAGGGCGCAAGTTACAGATAGCGAGAGTTGAGTTGTATTTGATTATGTATGAGTTTTGTGAAGTAAGGCGACCACTGTATATTTAGACAGGCAGCCACCGCCTGGTCATAATTGTATGAATATATCAGGTTCGCCTGAATTAAACGTGTATAAATTCCATCCACGCAACTGATGTTTTCTGTGAAGTGTGGATGAAGTAGCGAGAGTGCCTGTATGCAATCTAAGATGTTGACGACCAAGCCTTCGTATAGAAGACATAGATAACGCTTCTCACAGTTTGCCGCCGCAATCACCCGCATCTCAGCAAACTCCGTTTGGCCTTTATTATCACCTGGTCGATGTGCTCAGTATAAACAAGGCTTCGACAAATCGTACCCCCAGGTATTTAAGTGCCTACGTTCTTTCCACAGTCTATGGGCACAGATGTACAGTTGGCGTTGGAGTGTTGACTATATGTTTGTTCAAAGAGAACCATGTCACTGCTGCCTTCGTTGGGTTGACCGTTGCACCAGCTTCAACACACCACGTACTAATGTGAGAGAGTTCTGTTTGTAGTTTCACAGCAACCGGATCTCTATCCTTACCCTGACGATACACTAACATATTGTTGGTATACAACAATGGCCTCCCCGGTCCTATGATCTGCTCACTGGTGATTCTCACAGTGTAGGGATTGAACAGCACCGGAGATAATGTTGATCCCTATGGTACGCCAGGAAATAATATTGTGGGTTCAGAAGTCCGACTGCCACATCTCAAAACGACTTTCTCTTGTAAGAGGGATGCAGCGTGTTTCTTCCAATACATCTAAGCGTCTGCAAGTAGTCGTTGTGAGCAAGCCACATGAACGAGAGAGAGAGAGAGAGAGAGAGAGAGAGAGAGAGAGAGAGAGAGAGAGAGAATGGAGAGAGAGAGAGAGAGAGAGAGAGAGAGAGAGAGAGAGAGAGAGAGAGAGAGAAGTCACAGTCACAGCACCAGCCACAACATATCCTCTAGACATCACATTTAATAATAACACCCCATCAAGGGACATTGCAGACATGCGGGGCTCGTCACAACTGAATCCAACATAACACCAAGGAATCAACAACGGGTCATCATTACTACACTGGACATTAATAGCTACCCGTTCCTGACTCACATATTGTGTTCTAATAATATCCCAACTGTCTGATGCCTGCAGTATGGCTGTACAGGACAAGATTTTGTGTATGCCTAAACTAAAGCATGAGTGTCTGAGATGTAGCTGGTGGTGATTTGTTATGCGAATGATTCTGAATATATGTTTGTTTCTTGTAGTAGTATAAAGTCTGGTTTGTGTTTGCATATGAGTGTGATGATCGTTTGTAATTTTGTACTTATACCACTAGATCAATTCGCACAGCAAGTCGTTTTCCAAGATGGACACGTCTAGGCTAGCAAGTCTTCCAGTAACAAATGTTTATACAAGAGGATTATCTTGAACCTCGTTCTTGTCACTTGCGACGTGTCCTCGAAGAGGTGTATTTTGGTAGAGTATGTCTTATTCGTCTTGTACTTTTTTATCCTCTTGTTGTTCTTGTTCGTTTTCCTTTGTCTTGTGATATTCTGTAATGTCTTTAGTACTTTCTTTCTTTCCGGTATGGATTTAGTTGGTGAAAGATCGTCTGTGACAGTGTCTAAACTGTCTAGTGACTGCATTAGTCTTCTGTCTGCACGTTTTCTCTTCTTTGGATTGCTGACGATTTGAAAACCGCCAGTCTTTATTTTTTGGATTGTTTTCTTGTGTGTTTCCGTCTTGATGTGTGCTGATTTGACTATTGAAAGCTGATGCCAGTTCCGTTTTTTATGTGGAGGAACTTCTGGCAGGAGAGGGGAGAAATCTTCATGACTTTGTACACTAATTGTTGTTGTTATCAGTGGTCGTCTGCTAGGACATTTATTTGTCGTTATCTTGACTACACGAAGGGCAATTGGATATTCTCCCCGGCATCTTAATCAATACGCTGTGATTATTCTTAGTAATCCCAGGTGTGTGGATCCATATGTAATGGGGCACTTCCTATCTGGGTTGCAGAGTACACCCCACTTGCCAACCCCATTGTTCAGCCTGAAGACCTCAGCTTTATCCTCCCCTGTAACACAGTGCACCAGATTTGTAACTCTTTAAGGAGTAATCGTGATAGGCAACCAGTGTATGGTCAGCTGTCTCTTTCTGTCTCTAGATTGTCTAGTGATATGTCTATCCCTAAGCATTTTAAAGAGAACGTTTTACCATGTAACTTGTCATACACGGCTTTGTGCGTCTCTGTTGACAGGTGAAAGTACCACCCATTGGAAACCTTGAACCTATTACAGGGTGATGATTCCCTCAGAAGGCACAGCCCCTGGACCATTTAAGACACTAAATAAAAAGCAGGTGTCGATGCCGCTAGAGCCCCAGGATCAGTAAAAGAGCAAACTACGGTACCAGGCTGGTGAAGTTGTTTAACTTGGTAGTGGTTCCTTGGAACGACAAATGTAGTGATATTTGAATTCATTTCAATAATTAGTTGGTTTCGGCAATAATAATTCCAAAGAAAAACTCACAGTATCTTTTAGAATACCAATTCGCAGTTTCGCATGGTCAAATGGGTAAGAACACGCGTTCTTAAACATCCGTTGTGATAATGCCGAGGTAAGCGGTTCAAGACATACACCGGAGAGCTGGACTAAAATGTTAACCTGCCATCCTTGACTTGGTGAAGTAAATTACAAGTACCTCTGAAGTCGGATTGAGTTCGCCTGATGACAAGGGGCACTGATAACAGGGAAGCTAATTCACACGCAAAATTAAGACCATCACTCTATAAATAGTGTACTATGGACTACGCTTGAATCCAAAGCGAGCGAACGCAAAAAAAAAAAAAAAAAAAAAATTCAAAAGAAAAACGCATAGTATGTCCTTGAAACTTTAGATGAAAAATAATGCATAATCTATTTTTAAATAGCGTAAATTGACACTTCAGACAATATGCTTCCAACAATGCGAATTCAATTCGGGATTACGAACTGCGCCCGCGATTCTTTCGCCACTGAGTCATCTGGTTGTGACAGTGCACATGAGATTTGCGTTCTTATGTGAAGGTGATTGTTGTCCAAAAGCGGTTCTCCTTTATCAGGAGAATCCTGTACTCACACAGGGTATTAATTTGAGGGTTGTTGTGGTCTTTTACATTTTGTTTGGTTTTGTTCTTGACAGAGAAAATCTTTAATCCAGATCTAAACATGGTGAAAACAATCAAAATTACCGCCATAAAATTAATATCACTGATGTGTTTGAATAATCTGTAACCGAGAAAATCTTCAATCCAGTTTGTAGTGAGCACTCATGACATGAGTAACCTGGAACCTGGGGGATTACAATAGAATATAACTTAGCTGTCTATTCGTGTTTACCCAGTCACCTGTAGTTCCAGATTCTACAATTATGTGATGTAGTTTCATTAACTGTACACATAAATATAAAATGTTTTGTCACACCACAATGTACTGGGCAGAAGAATGCAGGAAAAGATAATTTTGTTTATTGACCCAAAAAAGCTGTGGAAATAAGCCAGTAAAGCATTTATGACATATATGAAATCCATCAAGACAATAGATATAATGTTCATCATTCAAATATAGAATTAAGAAATCTCATTAAATTCACTGATGATTTCAGTCATTTGGCCACTATGCCTTTCCACTAATTTTCCTACTATTGTTTCTGTAATAAACAAGATGGTACTGGAAAATTTCCCAAGAATTAGTAAAACACTTTGCCTAAACAGTCTCTACACAACTAAACGAATCAGAGGAGTTCATGACTACTCTCTGTCCATTGAAGTCCTTGATTGTTCTCATATTGATACAGTTTCACTGAGTGGGATCAAAGTATAGCAATGATGAAATGTTGCCAAGACTTCTGCCATATTTGTAAGTAATCTGCAGTGAGGTATAAAATGATCCTAGTGATCTGAAATTCAGATATTGTCAATCATCAGAATGATCATGAAGCACAGAGCAGTTTTGGGTACAGTTCAGTGGGGACTCATTGATTAATCTTAGTCCTGACCACAGATCCCTTTTGCACCTCTTTATTACATATCTGCTCTAGGTTTACAGATCCATTGTGCATTATTGGGCAATGATCTGCAACTCTGGATCATGACAATCTGCGAACACCATCATCCTCACCTGAGGTGGATAAACATGGTGAATCTATTTATATCTAGTCAATGGATGATAGTTCTCCAGTTGACAAGAATGAAAATGGCTACAGACAAAAGTTCCAGACGGTAGCAGATTCAGGAAGTACCTACAAGTTAGAGCTACAGTGTCTATTTGTACTGGCATTAGACATCAGCAATTGTAGTTGGCAGGCCCTCTTATCCTGCCCTTGTACATGATGATCTGCTGACTGATGTTCTCACAGAGGACACAGACACAGTGAATGACAAGGCGAGGAGAGGAATGATGAAGAGTTAATGATAAAATGCACCCAGCATAACTGATCCTAAATAGTAATGGAACAGAACAGGATGATTGTTTTATTTTCATAATAACTCATGTTACCAATCAGTGCTGCCTCAATTGTTTTAGTCTGCCTGGTTACTTTCCTGTTTATACCTTCTCACCTCCTCTGTCATTGCCTTTACTTACTTCTGCTGATACTGGGGTGATAATCCCCTTCACAGTTTAGAAGTGCTTATGCATAGAAGCATACTATATGTTTCTCCTTTACTTACTCTGTCAAACAGGGTGATGATTTAATGAAACTACATTCCACATGTTGAATCCAAGTAATAATGTAAGGAAACATACATTAAATATTTTCACTCTAAAGTTAATATAAGTAACATATAATTGGTATGAATGTGGAGGTCTATGTGAAACATTCCTTATGAGGATTTACACTGCCTCTCATTCATTAACACATCTATATACCGAGTGAAAGAAAGATGAGAGGACACAATGCATTCATTCTCTCATTCTAACACCAATCTTCTTCTTTATTCGTTTACTTGAGTGCTGGGGTTGGGCTGTTAGTTTGACTGTGGTTCGGTCAGAGTGCTAGATACATGGTCACAATGCGTTCGAATAATCACAGCAGTACAAATGCTGGACCAGTCATTGATGCTAAACATTTATACACACAATCTGTCTTCAAGCCACGGACATATAAGATAAGAGGTAACGCCTTTCATTCCTCCCTCTCACATTCGCGTGTGTTGACGATTCGCTGTGGATTGCAACTAAGGCGACACATAGCACACAGATCATAGCTTATCCTGTACTAAACCTGCTCTGAACGCAGTCAGAAATCTAGTAGCTTAGGAATAGCAGTATGGGCTTTAGTGCCTCTTTTCACAGCTTAAGACATAGTGCTTGTACAGCAACTCTTCTGGAAACGAAAGAAAGATGGAGTCTGATATCTACACCAGTGCTGGCAGAGAGTAGCCATTTTGGGACCGGGTGAAAGTTGGCGGCTATCTTCGGATAGAAGAATATATATATATATATATATATATATATATATATATATATATATATATATATATATATATATATATATATATATATATATATATATATATATATATATAAATATATATATATATATATATATATAAATATATATATATATATATATATATATATATATATATATATATATATATATATATATATATATATATATATATATATATATTCATTAGTGCCGAAACTTACACACACACACACTCTCATACATAAAGCTTTACCTGACTCATAAGTATATAAACTCAGCCATAATTTAGTCTGAAGTATTCCCATGAATCAGGCAGAGGGACATACAGATCAAATGGACTCTTAATGAAACCACATCTGGCCTCCTTGACGGTCGATCTGCATGTGCCAAATGCTAGCGTCTCTGAACCCAAAACTTTTCACGGCGACGCGATTCTTCTAGGTTATCCAATGAATAGGGCAGGCTTCGATCACATGACCTGTCTATCACTTGGTGTCATAGCTATTCCTAGAGCTGACGCCACATTCCTGGCATTCCAATGCTTTCTAGTGAGAACGCTTTTGTTGAGACGTGTGTTTTGAAGTTGTGCTGTGCAGGGGTGAACGGTCTGAGTGCGCAATATGTGACAAATGGTAATCACTAATCATTGCAATGTTAGTAAAACAATTAAATGAGACAAAATTACTAGATACATTTGAACAGCTAAGGTAGAAGAAGAAAAAACCACACCGACAAAATCAACACCAAAACAGAAAGAAAGACAAACAGAAAATATTGGCAAACAATCATCAACGACACCTTTGATCAGGCGTGGGCAAACATTTTGTGCGTAGGGCCTGTGACATAACGGTCATCATCAAAAATTGCACACCGAGCAGAGAAAAATGTTAAACTTGAACGCACGAATAACACATAACACCCCACTTGATACCGAAGATTGACACATGCCAGCTATATTTGGAATAAACA
The DNA here is from genome assembly GCA_014155875.1 of Cepaea nemoralis. NCBI lineage: Eukaryota > Metazoa > Mollusca > Gastropoda > Stylommatophora > Helicidae > Cepaea > Cepaea nemoralis. Next base: position 45,311 of record JACEFZ010000414.1, read on the forward strand.
GCGTCTTCACTATATAGAATCATTGGATGAAACCGATCACGTGATTTTAACTTCGGCCCTTTGTCAGCGTTTAATTGTGAATCGCGCACTTCTCCTAACAAGATTCTAGCAGACGGTCCAGTCTCTTAGTGGTCGCCAAGTTTTCAGAAAATATGTGTAGTTTGGTATGAATTCAAGGTAAGCTTATCAATCCATCGATCTCTCCCCCGATGTGTCTCCACCTTGCCGTGGTGATGAAGCCTGCGTGTCCCATTGACTCCATCTGCTTGCCGATGGATGAAAACTACATATCGGACAGCTTATGGGATAGGGGCCAGACTAAGAGAGACACAACCTGCTGCTCTGCAGGTAGACTGAGGATAACAGTCAAAAGATTAAATCAGGTACACGAAGGCAGAAGACCTTGGTCTGGACAATACTCTAAGGCTCTCTTCTGTCGAGGGCTGTGGCTGAACGCCTCTAAGCCACAAACCCGCGGATCTGAGAGCCGGGCCAATACACACCTACCGATAAATAGAGGTAGATACTGAGCACGCTACATGCCCAGTTCTGATACTGTGTGGTTGAAGGCTCTCAGCTGGGGGATATGACGGATTCCCGGATGAGAGGGCCTGGCCGTTTCTCGCTCACTGCTACACTGAGGTAAGGTGCTGAGCCGGCAGCACATGTAGCCTACCTCGTGAGCGAGAATAAAAAATGCAGAAAGTGTCCCAGTCGAACGAAATGGCTACGAAAACTGTCTGTATCTAACACATAGAGTGTAGACAAAAGTGAAAAAACGTCTCAATAACACGAAATGGAACGCACGGCTAGCGAATCCATTGCGTGGTCCGAAGTCAAAAGCAAAAGCTTACCGAGTGGATGTCGCCCGCAGTCTGACCGTTCCTGGTGTGTGCTTGAGCGACCAGTGGCAAGCGAGATGCCCAACACATGGAAGTGAGGAACTAAAGCAGCCATGAGCAGGACGTCGCAACTCCTTGGGTGAACCCAGTCTTAGAGCAATATGTGCCGGCTCTGCAATTATGGAAGCCTCCTTGGATAGCCTTGGATTGGCTCATGGTCTGCCCCTGCCTTCCCTTGAGGGTTAACCGTGATGTCGATGATCGTTCTATCTTGACCAGCTGAGATGTGGGCGACATCACAACAATAAGTCTAACGTGCCTCGAAACCCGAGGAAGCTAACCTCATTAAAAAATGCCTGCTGAAGTCGGAAGTGCCGTCCTACGGGTGGCAAACTAAAAATTGGCAATACGCATTTACGTCCGAGTGTAATGTCTTGTCCGAATGTCTCTCGTGCTAGGAACAGCTCTGACTACCTAGTTTCCGAATGCCGCTCTTGTTCGGAACAGCTCTGACTAGGTAGTTTTCCGAATGTCTGTCGTGCCTGGAACAGCTCTGACGGGCGCAACGACAAGCACATGTCCGAAACTCGCTGAGTGGATACCGTCTGCAGACCTCTCTGATTTGTGCGGGAACGGCACGGGGCGGACGAAATACCCAATATATTGAAGTGAGGAATCAAAGCAGCCATGAGTAGGACGTGACGATTCCCTCGGTGAGCCCAGCACCAGAGCGTTATGTATCGGCTCTGCAATTATGGAAGCCACCCAGGATGGCGGAAAATGCTATGGACTGTCCCTGCCTTCGACTGTTCCAACTTGACCAGCTGGGAGATGGACAGTACCACAAAAATGAGAGTCTCCCAGGAATGCTAACCTGGTCAAAAATGCACGCTAAAAGTCGGATGTGTTGGCCTAAGGGTTTCGACCCAAGGATGCCTAATCAGACACACCGCAATCTCATCTGAAAAAAAAACAACACTCCGGATGAACGCAAAGAAGAAGAAGAATCCATCGATCTAAGCTTATCAATCCATCGATCTACCTGATGCCCAGAAGTGTACAGTAGAGGTATCCAGTGTTTGTGTGTCAATTTAGGTGTATTATTAATAAAATAAAACCTCTGGAGTGTCAACTTGCTAGCCGCCACTTCTGGCTGCACTGCAACATTCCCCAGGACAGTCTGCCGCTCTCACACTTTTTCAAAACTGTTAGTTCTGAAGTTCTTCTATACATCTGTTGTCTTTAATGTGTGCATACTACAACATACTATCACAGAAAACTGTAGGAGGTGGAATTCTTAACACACTCTTATGCATTTCATCAAACATGCCTATTTTACTATCTGCTA